>JADDOH010006280.1:0-21752 GCA_016648135.1 Agrypnia vestita | reverse complement strand
CACGAACGATGATATCCTGGTTCTTCCAGCAGATAAAGGGAACGCGACTGTAATTCTTAACCAAAGGGACTACACAGCGAAGATGCGTGTATTATTGGACAGCAGCACATACAACAGGATTAAGAAGAATCCAACAAATAAAATTGACCGAAAAACTAGAGAGCTGGTTAAAGCCTCGAGCATTCCGGTCGAATTACACTACAGATTGTTTATGCAAGCATCCAAAACACCAGCGATGTACGGACTGCCTAAGATTCACAAGGATGGAGTTCCGTTAAGACCGAGTGTGAGCGCAATAGGAGCGCCGACATATAAGTTGTCGCAACACTTGGCCAGTCTCTTACAGATGCAGACCGGGAAGACATCTTCGTGGGTGAAGGACTCCGCACATTTTGTTAAAATGCTGAAAAACGTGAAGATAGAAAGTGATGATATACTAGTCAGTTTTGACGTTATATCTCTCTTCACAAATGTGCCTGTGGACGATGCTATGAGTCTTTTGGAAGAAGTCTATGAGGAAGACATGTGCGCACTTTTTCGACACTGCCTAACAAGTGGATACTTTTCATTTCAGGGTGAATTTTTCCAACAAGTGGAAGGTGTAGCAATGGGAAACCCACTTTCCCCAGTAATTGCAAACTTCGTAATGGAGAAATTCGAAGAAACGGCTCTAGACACATCAACTTTGATCCCCAAGGTTTGGTGGATGTATGTTGATGACGTGTTTGCAATCTGGCCTCACGGGAAAGAAAAATTACAGGACTTTCTCGAACACCTCAACACGCTGCACAAGAAATTAAAATTCACCATGGAGATAGAAAAAGAAAATAAACTACCATTTCTGGATGTAGAAGTGAAAAGGAACACAGATGGTCGTCTCGGGCACAGGGTCTACAGGAAACCGACCCATACGAACCGCTACTTGCATGCAGATTCCCACCACCACCCAGCGCAGAAGAGAGGTCTAATTAATACCTTAGCTACGAGAGCTAAACGAAAATGCCAAGAAGAACATCTGCAGGAGGAGATTCGTACACTGAGCGACGCGCTAGAAAGCAATGGATACCAAAGACGGCAGATACGGCACATCATAAGAGCCAAATCTAACAGCTCCGAGAAAAACACAGAAGCTGAGATCAAAGGGATTGCTTTCTTGCCTTATATCCATAATGTAACAGACAGGATTGCCAAAGCGCTCAAGAAACAGAATATTAAGACAGTGTTCGGCACAAACAACAAGGTTAAGGACCTCTTAAGACCAGCGAAGGATCGGGATCCCCTTGAGACCGACGTTGTTTATAGGCTCGATTGTCAAAATTGCGACAAAGTGTATGTGGGACAAACAGCACGCACGATTTCAAAGAGGGTTGATGAGCATAAAAGAGCATGCAAACTCGGTCACCCGGAAAAATCGGCATTGGCTGAGCACTTTCTAGATACGGGCCACCATTTTTCATTTGAGCCGAAAATCTTAGGAAAGCCCAAAAGTCACCACACGCGCCTGGTCAAAGAAGCAATCGAAATATACAAGCACCCGGTAAACATTAATAGGGATGACGGTCTTAAGTTAAGAACATCGTGGTATCCGGCGCTGCAGGATAAATCAAATAGACGATCCGCACAGTCCGACATCCGTTAGTAGATATATAAAACACTACAAGAAGACACACACCTTGCTTTCGACACGGTACTGCAATCCAGTATTTAACATAACACAAACTTGGAGACACCCTGACTTCGGTACGGTATTGCAAGGTAATACTTAACCTACACTTAACACTCACTCACCACATCAGCCCTGATGATGGACCCTGCAATGGGATCCGAAACGTTGGCCAGAGAGGTCACACACACACGGCAGAATATCCCAGAAAACTATACACAAAAGATTCTGAACGGCCGTGAAAACCTAAGGACATTTTTAAATTAATATTGTTTGCCAATCCTAATAGACTCGACCTTGTGTGTAGGTGCGAACGAGCCTTTATTATTTATGAAACGGAACAGCAAGTCTCGCGTGTAGCGAGTGCTTTACTCTTATTTTAACGAAACGGACCAATCACAGGCACGCGTTACCTTTCGATGACTGAATCCGGCCAATGGCGAGCGCCGGCGGTGAGGTCATCGCGCATAGGATGAGTCACTGCACTAGCGTGGATTTCAGAGATATGGTGCAATCGAGACTATAAAAGGAGCGAACACGATATACTCAGCCCCTTCAGTTCGAGACCAGACTTGCGAGCGGGAGCGCTGCCCGACAGACTACCGACGGAGCCCTGAGTTCCAGAACAGCATTTGCAGACGGAGTTGCTGCCCGGACGTATGGAGGAATCTACCATTCATCAGTACCAGAGAGGATCATACCGCCACTGTGTAACAGCTAAGGAACACATTTATATTATCTATCGATTAATTATTTTCACTATTGAAATGTATTTATTTTGGGAAGATTTAAAAATCGGAGCAATAATGTATAATTAATATCACGATTTCTTGTGTGATCTTGGCTCAATTCGTACGGGAATATCTCCCAAACGAATATATTTTGATGCATGGGGATTTTCATACCATTTGTATAAACAATTGATTTTACGGAGCTCTATAAGCAGTGCTTAATAGATTCATAATAATTGTCGACGCGTTATGTATTGAGTAATCAGATATCAATCCAAATCGTACGAGAATTTCTTCCGAACGAATATATTTTAAAGTATGAGGATTTTCATACTATTTGTACTAAAGT
Source organism: Agrypnia vestita (assembly GCA_016648135.1). Lineage (NCBI taxonomy): Eukaryota > Metazoa > Arthropoda > Insecta > Trichoptera > Phryganeidae > Agrypnia > Agrypnia vestita. Next base: position 19,009 of record JADDOH010006280.1, on the reverse strand, counting down.
TGAATACATGGATTTATATATGAATTACTTAGTAGCATTATAATAATTACTGTATTGCGTAGGTATTGCGCAATCATTACACTCGGTCTACAACTAACTCTTTATGAATCGAGTACCTCGGTATATTCAGCTTAATAAGTGGCTTCAGAATGACGAGTAAAGGACAGAATGGGGAGATCTAACTAAAGATTGGGGATATCTGGTTTGTGTTAGCCTAGCTGGCTGAGGGGTGGATGATTGCCGGCACTTGGGCGTGGAACCCGCACAAGCCCCTGCAGGGCCCCTTAAAGGCGGGGTCCTCCTTGTTGCTCGGGGTCGTCAATAAACCGACCACCTAACCTCATCTGGCGCAAACTACTTAAACCAACAAAAAGGTTCCCTTTGTCTTTGGAAGGATTTCCATGCTTGAATGCTGTAAAACCTTGATAGAAAACGTTAACTTCTATTTCGTCCTCTGTAAGAAAGACAGGGCCAGAATAAATATAAAAATCATTCACTCATATGGAATAGCTGGGATATTATAAATATGTTACTAACACTAACATTTGTCCAAAGTAAATGTTGCAAGATGCAGAATCGTGGGACGCCGCTCTGAAAAGGCATAATGAGATTGCACAATAATTTGTAACATCGCTGACTATGCCCGCAAAGGAGGCTAATGTCGTCATCAATTCGTACCAAAAGAGTACATGATTCTTCAAACACCGGCCTAAAAGAAAGGCGCCTCAAGACAACACACATCATCAGAAACTCGTACCAAAAGAGTACGGCCATCTCAATTATAAGCCTAAAAGAGGGGCGTCACAGGATCACATCTCGTAAAGAAGAGATAGAGTCTCGGGATGCAGTAAGTTCCGGAGGAACAAGGGGGGCCATTTAGTCACTTAGGAAGTTGGTCACCGGGTTTAGGCGGGCGCGGAGCCTCAACCCCTCTCAGCAGAGATGCTGAGGGTTTAAAAAACCAAAATTTAGCATTCAAAGAAACTATTATTTCATATAAACTCACGGGCTGTTGTAGAATCCTTTCGAACAAACCATCCCCGAGACCTTATCTACTTAGTTATAAAGAAGTTTCGTTTCAAAAATGTCTTATTTCGTAGATAGCAAATAGATGTATTATTTTCCCCAGGAATTAATATGAACAGGTTCATACACGTCTAAGACGACACCATTCAAGGTAAGAATATGTTAATATAAAGTTTTTATGATTATTAATTTCAATGTTATTTAATATGTGTGAATTTTTCCCTTTGCGCCGTTCGAACGATTTTACTGGTTTGTCTCCAATCGAAAATGTTTTATTTCTAATACACGAATTCTTTCTAGTGAACGTATTTTATTGTAACATAAATGTATAGATTATTAGGTTCGTTAGATGTTTTATTACGTAATATTATGCAATTGTTTCCACACTGCTCCTATAAAAGAATTTGAAGTTATTACGATACACAACGGGGTCCTTCATCCATTAGACGAATCATGTGCCAATTCAACGACGTATTACGAATAGTATATATTGTATTTATCGAGATTTAGTCGTATTTATTATTTCTAGTAAGGTTTTTAGTATTGGTGCCAGGCGCCATTATGAGGCGGAAATAGTTTATATTCATAGCCCGACTGTAATAGGTATTTTTGTTGCGTAAGAGGTAGCACCTTTAGAAATATAACTGTGTTTATGTTTCGTCCCTGACGGACAGGATGGTATAGCTGTGGTTATTTAGGTAATACATTTAGTAAATGCAAAGGGCATTAGGTATTATCAATTTCGTCTGTGAACCCAAGATGTTAGAAATATTTTCAGTTAATACGTATTTTTAGTTAATTTATCGTATAGAATAATTTCTGATAGTATAGAACATTATTTCATATGAAAAGTTGAATTTTAGTAGTAGTAATATTTCTGTATTGAATATTTAATTTTTAACAACTGTATCGCTACATCATATGGTTGAAGTCGACCGGTTGCATCCTGTCGCTCAATCGCGCGCGCTCACATATAAGATCGGAATGAAAAATATAATAATAAATACTACTCGCGTCAATTATTTTACGACTGTATAATATTTTTCATATAATAGAAAGTATCTCTAGAAATACCGTCATTTGACGAGGACCCACTCTAACTGGCTCATCACAAGTCTTCATTGCTTAAATGAGATCTAAATGAGCGAAGTTCTAGGTATCTTAGGATCTGTTTTTGATGCTTTCAATTCTATTTTCGTGTACTGCATAACCTGGATTCCACACCTGAGATGCATATTCTAAAATACTACGAACATATGAGAAATAAAGTGTCTTGAGGGTACTGAGATTTTTGAATTGTTTACATGTGCGTATGACAAAACCAAGCATAGATGATACGTTGGTGACTATGTAATCGATAACAGTATAAAACAGCACCGTGTGACATGAACCACGCCGCAACGCGCGGTGCTACGTAGCTGGCAATATCGGCGAGTTGACCTAGCAACGTCGTTGCTCCTGCCGCTCCTGAACCGACCAACAGCATTTCGCTCCGAGCTCTGTATTTGAATTCCACCGCATAAATTTACCCATGTAATCAATGTAAAGTTTATAGATAAATAAAATACTTGTGTAAAGCCACTTTTGAGTTCAATTTATACACGACTAGTTTCGAGAGCCACAGATGCTCTCATCTGCACAAGTAAGTCTTACACAAGTATTTTATTTATCTATAAATTATTATTTCATTCCGCAAAGTTAATGCCAAATGTATAAATAAAATTGTAAAGTTTAGTTCAACAAAAAAAAAACATCTGTTTCAATTATTTACTCTATTGTCTGAGCACCCTTTTCTTCCAATTTCGTCTAATACATTAATATAGACCGCCTATTCTACTACTACAAGGGCATAAATAAATTAATATTAATAATAATAAATTACACGAGATATTTAAAAAAAATTAAAGCTAACTAGGCGCGAACACTATCTACAGTGCCACCTTATTCTAGGGGGGTAAAATTATCTATAATAACATTAAAATTTAAAACAGTGTGAAAGAGAATATCGCGGCTAAGCGACCCTCCGTTTATAATTTCTAGTTTTTTTTTTATTTTTAGAAAACGATTTTTCTTCTTGGACCATAAAACTATTAAAATAAATGACATTTCTTCAAAAATCGGCCGAGAATTGAATCTGTTTTACCTGATTTCGATCCAGCCTTAGTGTTAGATAATTTTATTAAAAAAATATTAACGTTTATGACATTTTATAAAATTAAATAAATATGATGCGCCAATGCAGAAACTGATTAATTATAAGATTGGTGGGAAATCAAAAGATGGACAATGCAGCAGAAAAATTAATTAAAATTACTCACGTTTCACCAAATTGGGTTCCATATATTTTCTAATTGTGACTGTGATGGCCTGCTCGATGTTTCTTACATAAATATTTCTCTGTTCAGTCATGGGTTTGAAGTCGTCTTGTCTGGGCTCAAAGACGTCACATATTCCCAACTGTAAATGAAATTCGGAATACTTGGATTTATGATGCAGGTAAAGTTGAATACTTTTTAGGTTCGGAGAAGGCTCGGAATTCGTGGAATAAGAGAGCGATTGGTTAGTAATGTTTATTCGTTAACTGGAGACGTTCTTCATCATCTTCACCGATCCCGGAGATCTCTGGGATCAGATGAAGATGTACAGGTTATAGTTATATGTAAAGATAGAACAAAGAAACTCTGATGTTACACTTAGTTCTCGTATGTTTACGGCGCTGCGGTTTATATTATGTTAACGTACACGAAGGCTCGACAACGTTTAAGAAAAATCTGTTGTCGATTTTGATATGTTGATAGTTTGCTTTATTTAAATTTAACATAATTGTAAATTTGCGTAACTAAAATTATAAAAGCTTAAAAAATTATAAAAACTAAAATATCGCTGTTTATTTTTAATTTTTTATATTAGAAGTAAACATTTTTATATTATGTATTTATATTTTTTAGATAGATATATAGTATTCACTATATGTACTTTCATCTTAGTTTTTTTTAATTTATCCACTGCATGTACATGCCTAAAATATGAGCTTTTATATTTCAAAATTTTTAATTATCATACGTGTATAAAAAATAAATATTAAAAATTAAAAGATACTAAAGAAAATAAATATGAATTAAAGAATGATAAGAATTGAGTGACTGAGATACCCTAATTCATATTATTCGATTGTCTCAGCACAGCATCAAAAACACACTTGTATGAATATAGAAAAATATCCACCATACTGTAGTAGTTATTCCCAAGCCGTATAGCCTTTGCATAGGCGCATTAGTGTAATAATTTGTATTTGTCTTTTTTGTATGGAACAACACCAACGACATAGTACTCCGGATGGGAACATGGTAGAATCTCAGTTCCGTCAGTTAGTTATCAAAATTATATTTTTTTAATCGTAGTGCCACGTAAATAAATAAATAAAATTAAAAGTCTAACAAAAATATTCATTACCTTTTGTAGATCGGTGGTTAGAACAATCAGGCCTTTCAGCATAAAACTTGGCACCCAAGCTCGAACATGAGTGTTGCTGAGCAAAAAATTGATATCCCTCAAACTAGGGGCTTCTCCTGATCGCAAATCATTTATCAACTGGTTGACTCCAAACTCATAGTCGGGCAAAATGATCATGAGGTAGTAATCTGGAGTATCCAAAGGAAGCTTCACTGCCATGGACTTCAGATATGGAATATAGGCAAACTCCAAAATTGTGTCATACGTCATGTAAGTTATTTGCACTTTGCTGTAACCGTTGGCCAAAAAAGATCTTTGATACTGGAGACCACTTTTTGCATAGTTGGGGTTCCTTAAGAATAACGGTCGATAGAATGCAAACTGATCATGATGAATCGGTTGAAAAACTTGGAACTTATGTAGAGATCGCTGCTTTCTAATTGAACGTTTCTGTTTTCCTGTACTAGTCGTTTCAGTGACTTCGCTAATGTTGCTCATATCTTCAGCGATGCTTGTAACTTGTATAGTACTTTGAATTTCTTCAATTTGACCTTCAGTTGTTGAAATGTCTGATGATAAGACGTCTTCAGCAGCTGTGATCAAAATTGTAGAAGGGTCCTCAGTAGTAGTTTTAGCTGTTGTCGAAAAATAGATTATTTCAGTATTGTTCATCAATTCTGCAGTCGTTATTTGTTCCGAGACTTTAGTGTTTGTGGTGGATTCTGTTTCTTCAGCCGAAGGTCTGGTGGTCAACGTATCATCAGAGCTTACAGAAATGGCTGATCCAATATCCGCCACGGTGGCGACTGATATTTCTTCGAAATTGGTTTCTGTAGTTTGAATGTTGGATAAAGTTGACGTTTCAATCTGTGATGCGAGAGTCTCTTCAATACCTAGCATCATCGATTTAGAAGTCACATCTTCTGTAGATCTTGATACTCTTGTATTTGTTATAGCTTCTGAATTTGTAATTTTATTCGCTTCATTTGTTGTACTTTGATCTTCTGGATTTTGAGTAAATTTGGATTCTGTGGTAGGTGCATCATCGGTAGTACTTTCTAGAATGAATATTTCATTTTCAGATTCACCTGATAACGTTGTGACCGCTAGACTCGAAGGATTAGTGATCAAAAGTGTGCTGATTTCTGACTGAGCTGTGGTTTCTGCTGTGTTTATTGTAGTTGTTTGAGTTGTTGCATTTGTGATAGGAGCATTTGAAGAAGACTTTGTTGTTGGGTTTGTGAATGATTCTGTTGAAGCGGGTTCCGTTGTCGATGATGAAGTTGATTCAGTAGTCCGATCCACAATTGCTGGTGTTGAAGACGAATCTGCAGTTGGGTTGGAAAATGCGAGCGTGGAAGTAGATTTGGTTGTTGGGTTAGTACTTGCAAGCGTTGATGTTGATTCGGTTGTTGGATTGGTGCTTGCTAGCGTTGAAGTTGATTCAGTTGTTGGATTGGTACTTGCCAGCGTTGAAGTTGATATGGTTGTTGGATTGGTGCTTGCCAGCGTTGAGGTCGATTTGGTTGTTGGATTGGTACTTGCAAGCGTTGAAATAGATTCGGTTGTCGGATTGGTGCTTGCCAACGTTGAAGTTGATTTGGTTGTTGGATTGGTAATTGCAAGTGTTGAAGTAGATTCGGTTGTCGGATTGGTGCTTGCCCGCATTGAAGTAGATTCGGTTGTCGGATTGGTGCTTGCAGTCGTTGAAGTTGATTTGGTCGTTGGGTTAGTGCTTGCCTGCGTTGAAGATGATTCGGTTGTTGTACTTGTAGGTGTACTCGCTGAAGTTGGACTTGCTAATGCAGACCCTGAAGCCGATGTAGTTGTTGAATTCTCGTACGCAGGCGTTGAACCAGATTCTGTCGTAGGATTTCCCAAAACAGACTCTGATGTCGAATCGGTCGTTAGTGCAGTTGTATTTGCGGATACAGAGGTTGAAGTCGGTTGAGTTGTTGGATTCGCTAATTGAAACGTTGTTGTCGGGTCGGTTTTTGGATTCACTTGCGAAGTCGTTGAAGCACTTTGTGTTGTTGGATCCGCAAACACAACCGGTGAAGCTGATTCAGTTGCTGAATTAGTGGATACGAATGGAGTGCCAGATTCAGTAGTTGCAGAAATAACAGAATTCGTTTCGATATTTTCTTTTGCAGTTGTAGTTATGATTTCGACATCTTCTGCTTCAGTTTTTCTGGTGCTCGTGTAGGTGGTAAACGCTTCCGACGTTTGGGGTACGGTCGTGCCCACGCCGGGCCGTGTCGGAAGTGGTTTTGGCATTTCGAAATCGTAACCATAAAATTGTAATATATCTCTGTAATCTTTCCGAAATGTGACGTTTTCATTGTTGAATGTCAGCCCGGCGAGGAAGCCTTCTTCGGGTATGAAATAGCTCTGAAAATTAACAAATAATTATGTGATTGCCAAAAGGTAAATTAGCCGAAGCGGTCGAAGAGTTAAACAAACAATGAAGGTAACTTGGAGTAATTGTCGCTGGTTGCGGCATCTCTAGAACAATGCTGCTTTAAATGGTTGCTCGTCGTGATTAATGAAATTCGAGGTGTACCTTTGTACACGCAAAGGTAATTATTATACATTTAATATACACAAAATTATATAAATAACTAAATATATAATGCTTAAAGGAAATCTATACATATATCCCCGGTTTATTTCTAACCCCACGTACGTCAAGATTGTAATTTATTTAGGAGAGAAATGTAACTAAATATTTATTTACATTAAATACACACTATAGAAAATTCTTGTATTCTTGTGAAATAAAATTTGTTTTATTTTAATGATACCAGTTGGTAAACAAACAAAAAAACACAACCGAACAGTGAGATTGACTTACGTGGAGTTAGAATTATCCATGAACATGAATGATATACTATAATTTGTAGAATACGTGGTATGAACAAAAATGTTTTTATTGTTTTTCAAGATAATTTTTTTTTATTAGAGCGAAAACGTGTATTGAGTTCCGGGAATTATAAATTGAAATAAATAATTTTTTTCAAAAAGTTCATATTACGGTGGGATTAGAATTTAGCCGACGACATTTATTTCATTAAGTTATGTAGTTTTTGCGGTGCGACATGATTATTTTAATATTAAAATAAAATAAACTTAACATACTTAAAATAAACTTAACATACATGTGAAGTTGTATTTTGACACTACTATAGTTTCGAGAGATGTATGCACCTGATAATGAGAGGGGTTTCATCTCAAGTGATAATTAAATTAAATTAAAAATCAAAGAAAAGAAAATAAAGAAGCGGTTAAAAGAAATTTCATAGACGAGGTTGGGTTGGGTCAATTAATGATAAACTCGTCAAAGAAATAGTAATTCTAATTACGGTAATATTAAGAGTTATTATACAACTGCACTTGTAGTGCAAAATATAACCGAAATAAAAGAGGAACTTATTAGAATTTTAAGTTACCAATTTTACAAACCTCGTTAGTGAAAAACTTATCAATTTAATATACAGTTTTGTGTCGAACTATGCTAATCTGGTTGAGACGTGTAAAGAGTGTTTTGGGTCGTTATTAGGAATGTGGAGGGTAGGGGTGAAGTATTAGGGAACATAATGTTATTAATTAGTGTTTTTTCAGAAATTTTATTTTTGTATTTCGACGGCTACTAAGTTAGTAGGTACCTAGTAAAGAGTTTTAATTTATGACTATCGAAAGAATGACTTATTTCAATTGTGTGATTAGCGTATTCCGAAAAGTTACGAGAGGTGCGGTCTACATCGAAACTATTAGCAATAACAGATATATAATTCCATATAAGTGTTGTACGTACTTTAGTTTATTCAACAATATATCTAAAATTATAATCAATTTCATTACATACGGAGATAGGTACTTTGATGAATGTCAACGACTCAACAAATTCGTAATTACAAAAATATCAAGAAATCGACGAATAAGGCGGATGGACGGTGAAAGGAATATATTTAGATAATGTTTTTTAATGTCCGATAGTGTTAATAGTATTATCACACATAAGAGTATGTTTATATTACAGCGATAGAATAGTTCAAGTAAAAATGTATTTTCACTGGTGTTTCGGTGAAATCATAACCAATCACATTATTATTATATCCAAGGACATTTTCACCGGTAGACACAGGAATATTTAAACTATTAAAAAAATATTTAAAAATATATTAACTGCTGAAATTATTTTCGTTTACTAAAACTATAATTGGCAGTTATCCAGTTCTAGATGTTTAGTTATCTGAAATACTCTAACCTCACTTAACCTAACCTATAAAAAAATATTCCCGTGCACAATATAATGCATTTACGTAGGTATTATTTAAATAATGCATGAATACATAGAGGTGTATTGTAATTTGAATAAATAAGAGAAAACATCATTTAATATAGATAAAAGATTTTTATTTTACTAGATAATAGACATTTAATATAGATAATATTAAAAAATTATACTCACGTCACATTCAAGGTCAATATATTTGTAAGCAGAAAAAATTAACTACATTTAAGAAAATATAAATATACCGATACTAAGCAGTGACACATATGGAAATAAAAACAATTATTTTTTAAGTTCTACCTTTTTAATTTTCTGAGACGCGTTTCGCCTTATGAGGGCATTATTAATCTAAATATTTTACATTCAACAACTTGTATTTATATTAAAAGTATTAGAAATAGATCCTTTATAATTCTAAGAATTCATTAACAATTCTGTTCAAACACTAATGACAAGTAATATATATAAGGATGAAGATATATTTACAACTTGATGTAAATGTGATATTTTTGGTAAATTATGTTCGTGCACTGTTCAGTAAAATGAAATTTTATTTATATTTATTTAATTAATGATATATATATATATATAATATATTTTTTTTATAATCATACATAAATGTTTACAAATCGATATTTTTGTGTGTGTACAGTTGCCGGCAAACTTCTTGAATTTTTTGGCGTAGTGTGGGGATGCGCAGAAGACAAAATTTGGGTCTCTTTTTGGTGGAATGGTACATGCGCAAACTTCCCCCCACTACGCCGTAAAATTTCAAGATGTTTGCCGGCTACTGTATACCTCACCACAAAGAATTATATTCTTGTGTGTGGTGAGGGATATATTTATCTAATATGATAATATATTTATCTAATATGATAATGAAATATATTTATCCACTAGAAAAAATATTCTTCAAATACAGTTATAAATTGATCAATCAATATACATTATAGATGTCTCACAGAGACGAAACTATATTTTTATGGGAAAGTAGGTATAGAAGTCTTTGGGTGTACATAAGGCTTACGACCTATTGTACAACTGGCTTAAGTGATCACTTTACACAATGTAACGTTCGCCATTTCCACCCATGATAATACCATGTCTACTAATTTTTGGAAGTTGTATATATTTAAATTATTCGCCACGTTTCACATATGAGTTGCAACAATCCTCAGCGCGGCCGACACCAAAGCTTTTTCATTCCCCTGAAATGACCACAGATGTCGCTATTGAGACATCTATATTCGATTTTTGGAGTTTGTTTAGCTATATCCTTTATGTGAAATTCTTCTGAATTACTAGCATTACACTAGAATACGCCAAAAATATTATTTCAAATTTTATTAAACTCCTTTTTACCAGAATGAAAAAGCTTTGGTGCCGGCCGCGCTGAGGATTGTTGCAACTCATATGTGAAACGTGGCGTATAATTGAAATATATACAACTTCCAAAAAATAGTAGATATGGTATTATTCTATCATGGGTGGAAATGGCGAACGTTACATTGTGTAAAGTGTAACAGCCGTACTGTTCTGAAAAATTTGGACATACTTAAAATATTCTGAATAAATTGATCAGTTTAATGTTTTTTTACGGGAGGAAAATTTATGCTTGTTTTCGCAAAATATAAAATTACAAATCTTAAAAAGATTTTTTTTTGTTGGAAGTTGGCTTGTCAGGTAGTTGGCTGTCGGGCAATCGGCTGTGGGGAAGTTGACCAAACCTCAAGGGCGACTGACGACAAGGGTTTGATTGGCGTCTAGTTGTACCAAAAGTGGGATTCGATGACCCCGTCTTAAGACGAAGGCGATACCCCATTGCAAGCCTATACACCGAGACCTCAGCAGCATAAGTGACCTGTTGTGCCATGTATATCGTAAATTAGTTTTGCCATAAAATACATCCTTTCTATTTGCCATCCACGCAGTTATCCTAGTCAGCCAAATGGCTTGCCATATCGGCATACGAGTATATACTTTTTGATAGCCACATAAAGTTATACAATAAAGGCAGGATTTCTTGGGATCAAAGTGAACACTGCTTATATTATATCTGACAGTAAACGCTAAATGTTTGTAGAGGTTAATGCAATTCAAAACATTCTTTAATACAGGGAAGCAGACCGTAATTTTAATACAGTCGAAGGCATAATCGTGGTTTTTCGGAATTTTCAAATCATTTGTTGGAAAATGATCATACTTTTTATAAAAATTCATAGATTATAGATAATAATATATTACCTGCCTTACATGTAAACAAAATCGGTCTTAAATTGGACAATTTAGAATCATTATGGCGCATGTACACGGATTATATTTTCTCGGAGATTCGTCACGGAATTATGTAAAGGACAGTACAAATAAAGAATGAAGCGACTTGAAGATGGATTGAGGGGTCGCAGATTATTGTATGATTTATTGTCTCCACCCAGCATAATAAATAATTAAATCATGTAAAATAAACAAAATTTCATAAATTAGCAACTGAAAATTAAATTGAAAATAAATTAGCGAAAGACCTGGCACGATCAGATGCTACAAGTATTTAAGGATGGCCCTGTTAAAAGCCGCAACAACCGTAGAACTTGTATGAGAAGATGTATGAATGTGGCCGAAGCAAAATTTGTGTGCCAGGATAGAAAAGTGTGGCGTTCAATCCTGTCTGCCTACCCCTGCGGAGAAACGGTGTGATAGTTAGTTAGTTAGCAAACAGAATAAATGAATGTAAGTAAGCACCGATTCCGCTAAAGATTGGTATATTGTTTTCATATTCTGTACCGGAACATAATATTTAATCTTGTGCATACATCCCAATACAGTTCTCAATCTCTTACAAACCTTATTTTATTTACCTTATTATTTATTATAGAACATTTTCATTAAAGCGCAAATTTGACTGGGGTCACCTTGTACCCCGCTCCGGTCACCGATCCTATTTTCGATCTTCGATACACGAAGGTTAATCACTATTTGAATTAGAACAAAAAACTTTAAGCCCCGTTCTCAGAATGCATTTTTTAATAAATTACCATAGACATAAAATACATGAATAGTAAGTAGCCGAATAATCTTCCTTGGTTTGAAATTTGGTTTCGTCTATGGTTTGTTTCCACCCAAACTTCAAATACAAATGGAGACTGCAGTGACTCACGATGCAAAAAAAATGTATGCCAATATTTACACATCATTTCGTGCAGGTGGATACCTCAACGCCTGATTATTCCACAAATGAAAGCCCGCATCGATCCTAATGTGGCCGGCGGATACATTGCATGGCTGGAGTAATTGGCCCGTCACTAAAACACAATGGCCGGGCAAGGTCGGAATAATGGACGATTTTCGACCAACAAGCTAATAACCGTCATCTGTGTCTCTATCGACACTGGAATATTGTTCGTCAGCGATTACATATCGACATAATAATACCCACTTTCAAATATTACCGTACTATTAATCGTAATGCCCGTTTGAAGTGGCTGGTGGTTGCCAAACAATGGGGTCAATAGTATCATGAAATATCATTATTTAAATTAATTTATTTCTAAACATCTGAAATGAAAATATATTTTTTTAAATAGAGATGCGAACACGGAATGCGTGTCGCATCAATATTAGGTATTACTATTTCCAAAATAAGCTAAACGCTGGTGCTATGAAAATAGGACTAACTTAGGGCCGGTTGTTTCAAGTTGGATTAAAGTAAGCGTTCTTTTAAAGCATAGATTTTTACGTTCTTCACCAATCAGACGATCCGTTTTCGTAAAAATCTATGCTTTAATCGACCGCTTACTTTGATCGAACTTAAAACAACCGGGCCTTAATGATGTCCTGGAATGGGGCTTAAACCACCGATCACCAGATGACTAGGCGAGCGCCATGATCTCTACACCAACAATTGATGAATAAATATCATGACGTTGTTATGTGGTTGACCAAGGGCATTATATGCCCTTCAGCGTTGTGTCTGTCTGTCTGTCAGTCCGTAAGTTTCTAAATTGCTGGAATTACAACTTTAGATATAATTATCTAATGAGTGTGACATGCAATCAGCGCGCGGCTAAGGCAACGCGCAAGGATCGCCCCGCCAAATTACACGGTCTTGAAATTATTATATTATTTTATTACATTAAGTTTTAGGCTTCTGTCCCGTGATTTTTCGCGGGTTTACGGCTATTAGTCCCAAGTATTGTCTTATAAAAATATTTGATAAGACAATACTTGGGACTAATCATAGACCATAAACTAAATATTTCATAAAACACAAAATATACCTATAACAAAAAAAAATAGCAAAAATATTTTAACTTTTGGAAAGCAGAATCAAAACAGTATCTTGCAAAAATATTTATAACGTAATACTAGTCCCTCATCAGTTTTGCAGCGGTATACTATTTCTGGCTAATGAAGAAGAATTTAAAAAAATAACTAAAAAAAAATCGATACACAAGAATCAAGTGATGCTAAAAAGTTACAAATATAACGAATATAGGTTAGTATATAAGGGTATAAAAAACAGTATCGAACATGTTAACTTATATCCTACCTTATTTCACATGGAAACATTTTTAAAAAATGATTATAATAACAAAAATAAATAAAAATAATGACATTCAAACAAATAAATAAATTTAATGTATTTCTATTTATACATAAAATTATTAATGGAACACTGAAACACAGATGAAGAAGATATAACAACTTTTAAGAAAAAGCTAAAAAAATATTTGATGCTTAACATTTGAATGAATTTTATATTAATTATATGAATTTTTTTTTCAATTCAAATACAAACTCTTGTATTGCCTATAAATAAAAAAAATGGAGCAAAACGAAAAAAACAAAAATGAGACTGGTTAGAACTCCAATATTAACTGTTTGTTCCCAATTAACTGTTTATTTACGGTGAAATATGGACACAGAGAATGCTTCGATCTTAGAGGAAATCTATTCTAAATTATCATCATTATCATCATTTTTGGCTCTACAACCCCTGGAAGGTGTTGGCCTCCTCAAAAGTCTTTCGAGTCTCCTCACCACCGTTACTGATAATTATGCAAATCAAATTTTAAAATTATTTTATTAATTTTCACGATTTTCAATTATTTATTTAAATAATTCAAGTTTTAGAAAACACCAAATCTCACATTCCGATTATTCGAACCAACAGAGGATTTGTTTTCTATTCAGACAGCGTGTTTTAAAAAATATAAATATTGAATAAGAAAATGAGGGTAGTTCTGTAAGAAGAGAATATTGTCAGTGGTGGAATAATAAATAATAGTGTAACGAGGCCAAAAAGAATCATGCACTCATGTCAAGTGACAGTTGCTTAAAATGATCACAATACTATCTAAGATTCCAGAACGGCCTAGCATAATCTACAGCTTTCAAGAAACGTCTCCAACGTTTCAGGAACATCTGGAAGTGATGAGAACTTTCGAGTAAAGACTAGAAAAGTCTAGTAAATAAAGAGAATTCTCCAGGGTTCGAAAATCCAGCGATTGGGTATAAATAAACGGATCCAGACCGCGAAGGGCTATTGTTAATCTGACGTTTCTTACAACGCGGCTCTAGCGGCGAATCATGAAGCGAAAACAGTAAACTAAGCGACAGATAATTAAGTGGAGTGTTTACTCTTGCGCGATATTTGAGCGAATAATCTGGAAATGTTCTTACGTAGCGAAATAAACCGGAGCGAATAATACATGCAGAAATTAGATGGAGTGTTCTAGTGAAAGTGAATAAAGGTTAAAGCAATTATAAAGTGTCTATTTACGAGTGATAAATTTACGAAATAGTTTAATTCAAATAATATCGTTAAGTTAAATAGTGTTAAGAGACTTTGAACGTTTGTTTATTTAATTAATCAGTATTTAATAAATCCATAATTAAATTCAAGCTTTTCATTAATTCCTCCCGCAGCCACGACACGTGACAATATGAATAATTAAAAATAAATGTTCTCAGAGGTATCTTAAAATTACTTCCGAGAAGCTATTCGCGTCGCGGCGGTGAACAATCTAATAATAAATTCCATCAATTGTGTGCTAATGCTTTGACAAAATATAATGGTAATTTGATATCTGAGTCAAACTTTCAGTGGACCCAATCACAGCATAGATGAGCAAACAGAGGAAATTATGAATATATAATAGCTTTAACGATGCATGTATATATCTGGGACACGAGATAAAAATGGGAGAACAAATCAAACATCGGAACTGCCAAGAAGAATAGGAATGGGCTGGGCTGCTTTTGGTTAACTTAGATATGTTTTTGAAAACAAAGAGATCCCTATTAGTTTAAAAAAAAGCCTTCGAATCATGTATACTGCCAGTGATGATGCTAACCAGCAATACGGACTGGAGACCATGACACTTATAAAAATTATATAGAAAATATCCATGGAGAGACCTATGCTTGGTATAAATCTAAGAGTTAGAAGAAAAAATGATGAAATTAAGCGCAGAACCAGAGTACTGGATATCATGAATCGTGTAGTGAAGTTAAAATTGCATGGCATGCTGCAAGGCAGGATTCCACAAAATGGACTCCTGGAGTTCTGATGTGGAGACTTTGGGAGAATAAGAGAAGCGTCGGAAGACCTCAAGTGGGGGGAAAAAATTACTAGATACAAGAAGCAAACAATAGAGAAAGATGGAAGGTCCATCGGTGAAGAGATAAAGGCTTTGGAGAGGAACCTGTTAAAAAAGAATGGGAGAGAAGCGAAAATGTGTCAGGGACCATATACCAGGACAAAAATATGCGGTTCAGGAGTAATATGTTTGCCAGGACGGGAATATAGTAATATGTGGTTCAGGGCAGTGATCTGACCTTGACACAGAAATATGTGTGTCAAGGTCAAGATGGTATGTTCCAGGACAATAGTACATCACTTTTCCAAAATATGCATTCTAATATAATAATAAGTTTTTTCTTCTCGCGATTCAAATAGTACCTATGCACAAGAAACTTTAAAAGTGATACTTTTGCATATCAACATGAGAAAATATAATTGTTGTTTCTATATTTCTCGTAACAAAAAACATTTAAAAAGAGATATTCTTGCACTTTATTTAATTAAACATACCTATATCGAATGCAAATGTATCATTTTTCATGGTAAAACAATAATACAAAGATATTTTTTGACGATGTACAAAAATATAACATTTTTAACTCAAAAACAACAATAAAGACACTAATATGTACGTGTGTTAGTTAGGACGGTAAAAAGTGTATATGTGTGCAGACAGATAGATTTCCGCGCCCGTCAGCGATGTCAGGCCAAAGAATTAACAACGTTTATATATTCGATCGAATTTTGTGCGCTATAAACTATAAACACGCCGCCCAGCCTCTCTTTAGAACTAGGTATGTACGTTTGATACTATTCAACTCATCTTTAGAATTTGGTTCCTTTATTTTTTTTTAAATTCCGATGTCCTCTTTTAAAAAGTCTTATCGACCATAAAACACGAGTTACAGTAGCTGGCAAACATCTTGAAATTCTGCGGCGTAGTGGGGGGACGTTTGCGCATCTACCTTTCTACCAACGAGACCCAAATTTCGTCTTCTGCGCATTCCCCCACTTAGCCAAAGAATTTCATGAAGTTTGCCGGCAACTGTACTCGTTGATAGCGTGTCATCTTTTTCCACTACGTGGCAAAAAAACAGTAAATCCACTTATCCTTCAAAAACAGCATTGAATTAAATCATTATATTACTGTTTTTCATTGATTATTTCTAATTCTTTGATAAAATTCAAACACTGTTATTAATTGTGCATTTAAATACTAATTAATTTGTGAATCATTTAATTTGGGTTGTGTTTGGTAAAAAAAAAGTTATACAGGGTGTAACAGAGCTAGTCGACAATACAGGTGAATTCTTGTCTTGATTGTGAGTCGAAAATGTTCGAGCCAGCATGAATCAATAGTTATGGTTTGCATTTTTTTTTCTCAATATTTTGGGCTTATTTTTTACAAAATGTTGAAGAATCATTACAGTAACTTGTATCGATTACGAAAAATTCATTCATTTTAATAAAAGTTATTAAATCAAATAATAAAAAATACAATTGGAATTGGAAAGTTCTTATCATTTTATTTAACTTGTATTGATACATTACATATCACTTAAAAAGGAATGAATTTTTCATATTGGATGTAAGTTACCGTAATGATAGTCCAACGTTAGTCCAAGAAATATTGAAAGAAAAACTCAAACTTTGATGTCGCATATCTCCCTAACTAGGTAATTATTTCAACTGTATGAAATATAGTTGAAATAACATCAAACATAATAATTGCGTTGTCTGCCGTCTGTCTGTCTGTCTGTCCGTCCGTACCTCAATTTCCTTCATCCTTAATTTCATTCAAATTCACGGCTAAAAACTAAATTAAACGGCCGAAGAACCACCGGCCACTTGAACCGCGGGCCACCAAACCCGAACCGGCCGCTTCAACGCATGTTGCTACAGCCGCCTCTCCATAGACCGCCAAAAAGATAATACTACAAATGTATACTAGGGCTTAGCGAAGGCTTTTTTATGTTCGTCATTTTTACGGGTTACAGCTAGTATTTCCAATAGATGCGTTACATGAGTATAATATTGCTAAGCTTTTTGTCTCATGTAAAATACTGTATAATCATATAAACTCAATTCATATTACGTATGTGGAATATAAGTGGATACTCATAGAATGTTAGGAAAGTTTGTATAAAAATATATAAAAGGCGCGATTATGTGATTTGGTCGGGTGGCACGAGCACTCGATGAAAGCAAAATATATTGTTGATTTAAATATAAGCAGATCAGCGATAGTCCGTACAAATAAAAAATGTATTTCGCATTAAAACTGCAATACTATTTTAACCCTTAGCACACTGTGATAAAAAAATTCCCATGCGCAGCCACGATATCAACTAATGTTATCGTAAATATTTGTGATTTTTATGTTAAATGATATAAAAAAAAATTTAGGTAATAGTTTCAAAGCCTTTCAAGTAGTTGTTATACATTTTTTTCTAAATATGCGTAAGTACTTAAGTGTGAAATATTTATGGTCATATCATTTGGAGCATTCATTCGACATGACAGCTGTCTATCAGACTTTATTTTAACCAAACGTTGAGTTCATAAATTGTTTTTAGTTAGGATCCGTTTTAAAAAGTAAGTTTTTCTCTTGTTATTTCTGCGTATATTTTTTTATAAGCCGTGCGTATGGCGCACATTGTTTTGTTGTGTTGGTGTTTACGGATTTAAACACCAACACAACTAAACAATGTTGACGTACGCACGGCTTGCACATAGTTAGGAAAGCCACTTGCATTAGTGTGTGAGTAACAGTGCAATTACAAAATCTCGTAACATTTTTTTTTTTTTAGTAAATGACAGACGCAAAAAATAAATATAAATATTATTTTAGTTTCCAAACCTTACATAAGCATATGTACAAGTATTATAAAAAA
Source organism: Agrypnia vestita (assembly GCA_016648135.1). Lineage (NCBI taxonomy): Eukaryota > Metazoa > Arthropoda > Insecta > Trichoptera > Phryganeidae > Agrypnia > Agrypnia vestita. Next base: position 759 of record JADDOH010006280.1, on the reverse strand, counting down.
ACTAATTCCGTTTTCAAAATTAATATTATTTCAAAATTCTTATTAAATTAAATGAAAGCATTTACTAGGTATACGGTTTTTTTAATCTCCTCTAAATTGGATTTTTTTTAATATTTCAGTTTATTGAAAATTAAAAGTAATAAGTGAATCCATTACCTGCTATATCGCATATGTCATTGGTATTAATCATTAATCAAAATATATCATTCTCTACGTAAAAATGTCCGTCACTGACGTCAGCAGAATGCTCAAATAATAATGTGATATAAGATAACAATGAGGTATAAGAAGCAAAAAAGCATAATTCTCTTTTTAAAAATGTCTATTATGTACTAACGTTATCAAAACGCTACTCTAGATGGCTCTGTTCTCCTACACATTAACTGGCGGCCGAAATATATAACAAAAGCACGCCATTTTTTATGGGTTAAAGATAGTTTAAAATAAATAATATATAAGCAGATATAATTCTAAATAAATTGTTTCAAAATCTTATTATTAATTTTAATCAATTAGATAAACTATTGTCGTCTGTATCGGACTCCGAATCCTCGTCTAAATTTATATTAAATTGATTTAAGTCTATGGTCATAGTATCGTGATCTGGTCACCGTGATGTAGTAACCGTATCTTTAAATAAAAAATACTAAACAAAGAAACGACCGCCCCGCGTGACTGCCAGTACGATACTGAATTGGCCAATGGAATAGCTTTAAAAAAGTAACCCATAAAAAACATGTTTTTATTATACTCCCTTTC
>JADDOH010006279.1:0-11619 GCA_016648135.1 Agrypnia vestita | reverse complement strand
CCCTCCAAAACCACGTTTCCTAAAAAATTATAGGCTATATTTTCTATAAAAACTCATATTCAGTACATTATTTATAAGTAATCCTTGATGACGACATTAATTTTTTTTTTCATATTGCTGCCTTTGCTTTTATACCTTCCTGGGCGTGAAGGCGAATTTGTTGGATATTCGTTAAAATCTTGAGGATTCTACCCACACTCTTCCCCTTGGTCGGCCATATTTCGGTAGTTTATTTATACCGATAGGATTTGATGTATTTTACGCATCCTGTAACCTTAAATGTTTATATGATTTTCTTATTTTCACGTAGGTAGGTACCATGTCAAAATTAGTAAAGAACTTGTAGAAGACAAATTATTAATGCATATTTTACAAATTTAAAAAACATATAATAAAACATAATACGACAGAGAAGAGAAGAAGAGCGACCCACCACACACCCTAGGCCGTTCTATGAGCGAAAGCTCCCATATCGACCGTACACTTTTGCCAGCCATGTTCGGCATTTTTAAAATGCTAAAGTGGCCGTGCTCATCGCCCCGCAGACACTCATGAGAATGCGAGCTGGACTGGGAGGCGTCCACACAAAACCTCTTCTCTGTCTCCGAGGCGCAGGGACAAATAACAATTGGAACATAGGTACTTATTATCCATTAAGTGGGAATTACAAGTTACATATATTATACTAGAAAGCTACAGTTGAAAAGTTTATAGTATCCAAAGCGTGACCAACAAAAGTGTTCAAGGAGATGTGAAACCGGACACAAAGTATAACAAACGCGACACCCGATGCATGAGATAAATGTACATCGGAAAACACAAATAACAATTAAGATAGAAATACAAGAAATAAATTTAACAAAGCACATGTGACATATAAAATAAAATGTGACATAAAATAGGCACAGGGTATTTATAAATAATGATATTAATACTGTGTCTGTCTGTCACAGTCTGTGTGAATGTATATTATATTCATACAGACTGACTTCTCACTTATAATCACGGAACCATGGAAACGAAAATAAAAGATTTTATTGTCTTATTGATTTGTTTTTAAATTGACATATTTGCATATTATCACAGTATACCCAGAACAGTAGTTTATCTCCGGCCTGTCGGTGAGTTATTAGCCCACTCTTGCGTTGACGCTAGGGATGTCACTTTATTTTTACTCCTTTTCTTTTAACTCGTAGCGTCTGAGATTCCGACGCATATGGTAGACACGAAACCCGAAAATTTCTGCAATTAGTATACCTAGTTTCTGCACTTAAATTGCAAGAACGCTGATAAACATCAACGAAGACAAACTCACAGTCTTTGTGGATAATCAACACACCTTTTTAGTAAAGCACCACAAACATAAAAAACGGCATTTTTTTCAGGAAGCGCATTTTTTTTCGAATGGCACCGAAGGCACGGCCCTTACTGCCGCCGCCTTGGGCCCCCATATTCTATGTCAATGTGTGCGTCACAGTGCGTGCGTACACGGCGCCGAGCACGCACGCACACATTCTAATGGGTAGCGGCCAGTTTGTATGAAGACGTATTACTGTTCTTAGTATACTGTGATATTATTGATGTATTTTAATCGTTTAATGGTAGATACCTTTCAAAACCATTAAATTTACGGACTCACGGGATCTACGTGAGAGCTCGTATCATAGTGTTATCATAGCTCGTATCATTAAGAAATGAAAGATATCGAGGAAATGAAGTATTTAAATATGATATAGAGCGACTTGTTTCAAATGAAAACATGAGAAGGTTGAGATATTCCGACGCGCAGTAAAGAACTGCGGGATCAACTAACGTTATAATCACAAGTCGAGGGGGAGTATTCGTTATCGTTCTTTAAGTAAAGGCTCGTGCCTTTGATTTTTAAGTTATTGCCTCTTTAAAGGTATCTGCCTATTACTCGTACCGGGTAAAAACTCGTAGGCGTAAATCGTAGTAATGGGCGCTTGGTTTGATATTACGAAGATAGTTACAGCAGTTAAAGGCTATAGTTAAACCAAACAACTCCGGTTGAAACAGTTCTGTACGCATTATGAAAGACTTGGATGCGTTCCGTGTGAGGAAAATTGAAGACTATCTCTGTTCGAGTTTGACACCTGAATGATTTCTTTGCTCCATCTTGAATTCCACACGAGATTCGATAAAAAAATATGCGGAAATTATTAATATTGCTGTACTGTCTGTAACCCGTCAAAAATGATGGTACTTTTATGTGCCAATTTCTAAAGAATAATTACATATTTACTTATTTAAATAGCTGACACCCATGAAATAGTAATAACGAATTTTATCAAAATATTTGAAATTTTTTTAAATATTTTCCCTGCCGGCAGTTAATGGTACTATTTTAAACCCCGTCGATTGTACGTAAAACTAAACGCGACTTTACTTTGATAAAAATATCACTCTAGCGAGAACATAATTCAACAATAAAGCGCTTAATGATAAACAACATCACACATTGAAACAGGTTGAGAAGCTTAAATATATACAGGGTTATTTGGAAAACATTAATAACCTCGCGGGACTATATTCCTGCCTTGATTATGAGTCGAAAATGTTCAAGCTGTTATGACCTAATATCAATAGTTAAGGAGATATGCGACATCAAAGTTTGCATTTTTTTTTTCAATATTTCTGACTTATTTTTTGTAAAACATTGGACTATCATTACAGTAACTCATATCGATTACAAAAAATTCATTCGTTTCAATACGTTACAATACAATACAATAGTTAAATAAAATGATAAAAACCCTGAACAAATTTCAATTGGAATGTTTTCCAATTGGAATTCGAGGGTTTTTATTTTTTTATTTGACTTGTATTAAAGGGAATGAATTTTTCATATTCGATATAAGTTACTGTAATGATAGTCTAACGTTTTACAAAAAATAAGTCAAAAATATTGAAAAAATGCAAACTATGATGTCGCATATCTCCTTAACTATTGGTATTAGGTTATAATAGCTTGAACATTTTCGACTCATGATCAAGGCAGGAATATAGTCCTGCGAGGTTATTAATGTTTTCCAAATAACCCTGTATAGAGCTTCCAAAAATTTGCTAGTATTCGATCATGGGTGGAAATGGTGAACGTTACATTTTGTAAAGTAATCACTTAAGCCAGCCGTACGATAGGTCGTAGGTCCTATGAACACCCAAAGACTTCCATACCTACTTTCCCTTAAAAAAATATAATTTCGTCTATGAGACATCTGAAATAGATCTCGATTAAGAATTTTCCCTGCGATAAGTATCCAGTACTGTGTTGTTGAAAATTTTGAACAAACTCAAAATAAATCTCAACCACTTATTTACTAAATGAAAGTCGTATGGCACCTGTCCACGGTTGAAACATATCTCGGAGTTTTGAAAGTCGTGTAAGAACAGCACAGGTAGAAAAAGTAGCGTGTTATGATTCATCGTTTGATATATTTACTCCCTTTCTTTTACTCACTCGTAGCGTCTGCTTGCTTGTCTGTCAAAAAAACTTTAACTCTTTTCCCGTGATCCAATCGAGCTGAAACTTTATAGGCAGACTCGTGGAGACGATAAAAATGATCTAACAAATTTTCATTTTAAAAAATTAATAATTATAGTATAATTTTGGATTTTTCCAAAATTTTTATTACTCCTTTTCGTAGCGTCGCCTGACGCTTGGGGTAAGCGCCAAACCTGTTTCAACTAGTAAATGAGAAAGGGAGTATAATAAAACTTGTTTTTTATGGGTTAGTTTTTTTTACATAAAGTAAAATTACATAATTGGAACTCCAATATAAAAACACTGAGAATAATATTAAAAAAAAAATCGATTCACGAGAGTCAAAGCGATGATATAAATATTACAAATTATAACATTCAGACAAATAATTACATTTAATGTAATTCTGTTTATATATAAAATTATTAGTGAACAAAATAAAAGTGAACAGAACTAAATTTATTAGTGAATTCTTATGAATTCAAATAACAAATTATTTGAATTCATAAGAAAAAAACAAAAAATGTACACGAACGCCGCACAACGAGAAAACCCGACATAAGATTACCTTTTAGAAAGAAAACTATCGCAAAATGCAATCACGCACGCACTACCGGGTGACATTGGGGGTGAAAAAAACATAACAACTTTTCCTAAAAAAATATGTGATGTTTACATTTGAATGAAATTTATATTAAATATACATAATTCTATTAAAACGGGAGCTTTTTCAATGCAAGTGTGCAAGTGACAAAGGCGTGGAAATATTAGAGAAAGAAATGTTAATAATTTATTCAATTCCGAAAAACACACAAAGTTATTAAAGAGTTGAGGTTATTATCACGGTCGCTAGACATATTTAGCTGTAAATGGTTGCGGATAATTTATACAAACTGTATAAATTATCCGCAACCTTTGTTTGGTTGTTCTCCTGATGACGTTGAATACGAATTCAACGAAACGTCGAGAATTGTCTCTCGGAAAAAAATTCAGTTTGTATAAATTATCCGCAACCATTTACAGTGAAACACACAAAGTGCGTGTAGAAGTAGATATAAAATAAACAATAAAATTAAGCACAAGCACAAAAGGCCTCTGGCGCAACGCAGCCCGAATTCAGAGTCAATACTTAGATGGTTTAAAGGTTAAGGTACGCCTTAAAAGTAATATTTTGTATTGAAAATTAAGCTTTTAAGGCGTACATTGACCTTTATATCTATGTGTTGACTCTGAATTTGGGCCTTTTTGTGGGATCCTCGAGGATTCCAATAAACGTTTGCGGATTCGGCGAAGGCCCTTGCCGAATAAAGCTCAACGGCTTTCTCAGGTAGAGACGCGTCTCGGAGATGGCTATGCAGGGATTTGTCCGACACTGTCCAGCAGGAGAAGATTTGACTGCAGCGGTGATCTAGTTCGCTAGATTCACGAAGAATACCACCCGATCATCCCCTAGGAAGGCGAAAACTGCTGAGGAAGCTCTACCCAAATAAATTATCCTTCCCCATAGTACCGTTTCGACGGCGGCGGGGGACGACGCATTATCCTTTACAAAACTGACAATTTAGCAATAGTTCGGCTGGTTCTAAATCGTTCTAGGTAATGAAAACTGCGTGATTTTCTTTCATACACCAGTTCCCGTACAACTATTTATATAAGCAAATATAAATTCTTGTATTCTAAAAGAAAAATAAAAAAATAACCCATAAAAACCAAGTTTTTATTATACTCCCTTTCTTTGTAAAATATAACAACAATTAAAGACGAATTAAAACATATAACATAACACTAAACTTACAGTAATTTAATATATTTCTAAAATGTCAAATGTTTTGAGCTTTGATAAGACACTTCATGCTTTGAACATTAAATTCAAAAAATATTTGTCAGTCAATTTAGATTTTCGACATTCGTAGTGGAGTACCTATTCTGTATACCGACGGAGTAATTCAAATTTAGAAAATATTCCGCGATGTTATTGGGCCGCCGTTGCTAATCAAACTTTTCTAATGATTCCAATTTGAAAAAACCAATAAAATTTCTAACAATCCGAAATTATATAATAATTTTTTTTTTTAACGAAAATTTAATAGATCTTCTTGATCGTCGCCACGAGTCTACTTGCCAAGTTTCGAAAAATCGATTCAAAGTTTTTTTTGACGGCAAGCCGGCAAGCAAGCAAGCAGACGCCACGAGTTAATATAAAGGGAGTAATAAAAAAAACACCGACCTTTACCAATAAAACTCTGAGATGAGAGATCAAAGTCTAACTCTTGTAGACGTGGCGTAAGGGACTATCCCACTAAATTCCAACCGAGTGTCACGCGTAACATATCGCAGGCTTTATTTATTGTCTCGGAAAAAGTTTATCGTATAAATAATTGACACAATAACCAAGAAAGCGAGAAGTTGCTCTGACAAAAACGGTTGGTTTTTATCGCACCATACCTCAGCGGTCTGATGCAAACGTGGCTCAAATACCACACCTGCAAAGATTATTACAGCTCTATGAACTATATATTTTTTTCCTACTGACCGATATTTATTACGTTGGTGTGTATTATAAAAGTCAACGCCAATTATACGCTTGTTTACTATCCGCAATAAAATTATAAAGATATAACGGCGTGATAGCTTGTATTTAAACTTAACATATAGTACATTTATATGTGTGTTCAATAATATCGTAAATTCTAAAACATTTAGATTTAATAATTTTGTGTCTTATAAAACCCAACATGCCGGCCAACGATAAATAGTTGTTGCGCAAAAAATGCCTTTATAATTTTATTTAAGGCTAAAAAATTACTTTTCAAGTTTTGTTGATTCAGTTATTTGACAGAATAGAGGATTTATGTCAATGTTTCGAGACGTGGCATGACAACGCATGAAACTCGATAACGTTTGAATGTTGTGTTTGTTATAATTATTATTGTACGTAGGTACTTGGAATTTAATAAATGTCGCTCTTATCACAGCATCGCTGCAGTTTCATAAGCTGGTTTATTTCGTACTTTCACAATATATAAGTTATGATTCAGTTTTCTATTAAACAATTTTTTACAAATGCACGATTTTAAATGTTTTATTAATAGAAAAATATACGGGAGCTGGGAAGTTAAATAAAAAAAAAACATTTCCATTGACATTTGTCATTTAGAAATTTAAAAAAATATAATTTTTGTGTTTGTTACGTTTGTACACGTCTAAGTTTGTTTGTCACCTATTTCATTTGTTTGTTTCAAAGTTAAGTCTGATATAGTAAGTTGTCATGATTGTTCAGTTTTTATTATAGTTTTTATAGTGTTGAGCATTTTAGTGCGTTTGGCGTAATTTAATATCCTTGTTTTTTATTTAATCACTATTCTTGTGTATGTTTCAACAATGTAATTTTTTTATGTGATATATTCTATCTATCTATATACTATTTTTTTTATGTGATATATTCTATCTATCTATATACTATCCATGCATATGATTTTTATATATATTATTCTACTTTCACTATTGCTTTTGTATTTTACAGTATATTCTGTTCTTATTATCTACATTTTATATTTATATACTCAATTAATTAATTAATTAATTTTATAGTTATATAGTATTTTGTTGTATATCTTTATTATTTTTTGTTCTAACTATATTGTTCAGCTGCTCATCTCGGCACAGGTTCTCCCTAGTGAGATGAGCGGCTCCATCTCCTGTCATGTAACAAGATGAAGATAAATAAATAAAAAAAATAAAAAATATTATGTTATTGTGTTCTTTAGTCGATAGCATTTTATTTTCTTTGAAGTCTGTTTAAGTTTGTTTTAAATTCCATTCCTTAGAAAGGCCTTAATTCCCATCCCCTATTTTACTTTTGACACACAAATCAGATTAATTTATGTGTATTTGATAAAATAGTAATACAACGAAATACATGCTTCATTTTGAAAAATCTCTGAGGGTAGCGATCTGTAGGATTTTTATGTAAAGCACCTAAAAATAAGTTTATTTGGGCATTGATTGCAGGATCACTCGACATTTTTTTGCTCCCCCTCATGCGAGCATTCCATATACAAGTATTGACCATTTACATATAATATTGATCGTCTGAATTGCTCTCTTCGATAAATTTCAACATTCCTGTTTGCCGTTCCGGACACTCGCCATTATTCCGAGTGTGGTATAATATTATGCAGACAGCGAATGTAAAATAAATTTTGATATTTTCTATCTAAAGCGGACGTCAAATAAAAGTTGCACAGTAATTGCGTAGACTGCGTAAGATGTTTTTAATTATTATTGGCAGTGTCAACACGAGGTGGTTACTCTGAATAAGAGCTCGCGCTCGGTATCGCCACCATTGAGGATATAAAATGCGTAATATGTGGATTTTGCTTCGCTTCTATGGATTCTAGCGATCCTCTGTACAATGTTAAATTCTGATCGTTTACTCAACCTTTTCTGGCGGAGAGCCGCCATTATTTAGTAACACTTGTGGTAGTTTGTAATCAAAATAGTGCTTGAAACAATTATTAATATTTATTGATTTTAATAAAAAAAATGAAATAATTATATTTTTTGTTTGTTTACATAATTAGTTTACTTTTGAGTATCGGCGTTAACTTTGTAGGGGTTATTAATGATGTCTTCGGCGGAGCCTGTAACTGCTAGGAGATGCGTCTTCAAGTGGCGGATAGGGGAAAGCTCGCCAGCTATGGAGGGTGGGAGGGGAATAAAATACCTTTCGCATACCAACGGGATGAAGCGTCTGACTCATAATGGACGGCTATAAACAGCGTCTGTTTCCTATGTTACATGCGGCTGATTTTAAAACTCACCAATCTGTCTGCAAGCGTTGTATTTTAACGCCAAACTCCTCCCAAATGAAATGAACGCAAATTCCAAAACAAGGATGGAAGGGTATGGAAGAGGCCGATATACAGCTGTGGGGAGATGAAGGCTGAAGAAGAAGATTAATGATGATTAGAAGAAGATTCAAAATGAATGGATAAAAACTATGTTAAATTATGTATTACATATATTACAACTCAGGCTTCAAGAGTAGTAGAATCTCTCATTGACACGTGTATATTATATAATTAAGTATATCTGTTATTGACAAGGATTCTGACAGTGTGCAATTCCTTCTGTTTACCATTTCGTTACAATATTAACTTTTTGACACCTTCATTCAGTTTCACTCAGCAAGGTAATTATGTAAGTCTTCAGTCTTCTGAAGAAAAGCTGGCAGAAGCAGATTAAGGAAGCTTGAAATCAGATATTCAAAATTTTTTAACCTTTTGACTTTTGAATTCGAAATTCGAGAATTTATTTAAAATAAGGTTTTAAATGCTGCACCCAGTTGTCATGGGTAAAACGTGTCTTTCACATATTTGTGTCTGAGACTATCCTCCAATTTTCCCAATGATATTTATTGCTAATGTTTAGACATTTTTACAAGTTCTCTATTCGTAGTTTGATGGAAGTTTGTGAAAACTTTAAGGACATCCTTTTTACTATGTTACAAAACCTAACAATTATGCGGTCTTGAAACTGTTTTTTTAACGTCAACTACAAAAAAATCCCACAGGACTAAAAAAACTAAATTATATTTGTTTCGGGTTGAAAAAACGTTTTTCGTATAGTTAGATATGTAAAATATAATTGTTAATAATGTGTTCTTTGAATGCTAAATAAAATGACTTTTATTTATCTTCCCTATATACATATATGATATATGGCTGTATTATGAACTAAGCAATATTGCTATTCTGTATCTTGACAGTTATTGCATAACATTATAAAACCGCCAATTTTGACGTTTTAAGTTCGACAGATTTTAAATTAATGAGTTCAATCAATTAGAAAGCTCATTATACATAATTGTGAACAACGTTTGTTTACGTTTTAGAGCTTTCTCGTTGATTGATTTCATTAATTTCAAACTTGTCAAACATAAAACGTATAATCTTTCGGCATACAATGCTAATGTTATTGCTTAGTTTAGAATACAGTCGATTATATGGCTTAAGGTTATTAAAACACTTGTGTGCCTAAGAATTGGATTTGATCAAAATTTTTCGAAAAGAGCGAGTTTCGACCCACCTACATTAAACAATACTGGACGACTTTACAAAACATTTGTCGACCAAATGGAAAATCGTATACCGAAAAGGAATTGTTTTTTTAGCTGTTTTGTTTCAATTTTAGAAGACATCATCAAGAGAATGAACGGCCTGTCGAAGAATTCAGCTCCAGGAAGACACTTCCTTCACAGAACAGAACCGGAGAACAGAAGCAGATGCCATAACTGTCGAATCGCTCCGCAGACGAGGAACGGACGATCTCCCAGCGGAGGAAACCGGACCGGCCCGTGTTGGCTGACTGTACTCTTAAATTGTCCGACATGTCGGACGGTAATTATGTATTTACAGTGTAGCATTATGGAGCGGCCCGCAGACGTACGGTGCGCGCAGTGGACGTGGCGAGGCCCGCGAATAAAAGCTAGAATTGAGGGCAGATTAACATAAATTTGTCCCGAGGTAATTGCGGCTAATTTTGAAGACTTTTAACTGGCAGCCTGGTGAGAAGTAACGCGCATTTATGTTGCCATATACAGCTCAGACGCAGCAAAAGCAAACGATATAATTGCATTATGTTTAACAATTATTAACTTACTATGTATTATTATAAAGGTATTTTTTATATTAATACATGAGTGTTTTTGTCTTATATTCTTATATGCGTAAAGCTCTCTTTTTGATAGCTTTAATATTATTATATACTTATAAGTAATTGATAAAAATCGAAATACTTTACTTTTTCTTATATTTATTAAGATGACATCTGCCACAAATCTGGGGGGTTCTGAAGGATTCTGAAGGAAAAATTATTACTGAATAATATGATGATAATTTTTTTTTTCAATTGATTCAGCAACATTGTAGATTAACATTAAAAAAAATATTGATTTTATTTTTTTGTATAGGTATATCTACTTCTTTTATATTAGTAATTCCACCAACATGTTTCAGAAAAACCTCTCCATCCTCAGGGTGTTATACAACTGTCAAAATATCAGAATGAAATGTCTTATGTTTCTTGTTTTTTTTTTACTATCATTTTACAATTAATTAATTATTTACATGAAAAAATTTAGAAAAACAGGAAACAAAAGACATTTCATTCTGATATTTTGACAGTTATACAACATCCTGATGATGGAAAGGTTTTTCTGAAACATGTTGGTGGAATTACTGATATAAAAGAAGTAGATATATACAAATAATATAATCAATATTTTTTTTGATAATAATTGTGAGAGCAAAATTACTAGTAGATATATCTATTAATTCGATTTTTTTTCTAAATATATGCAAACATAAATTTCATGCTTCAATGTTCTCCTCCTGCCACGCTCCTGCCAGAAAGCTTCTGAATATTCTATTCTACAGCATATATCATGAGATTTATTGTCTTCGAAAATCTGCCAGTTTTTTCCACATATGGCATATTCAAATATTTAATTTAAATAAATTTGAAAATGACAAACGGGACTGTAAGAAATATGCAATATAAGGAGTACACGAAGTATTTTTATAAATATAAGAGAAAAGTAATAATTATTTTGTCATAGAAAAATACTGAAAAGAACTATAAATTCATTCATTAACTGACTTTCACCGATAAGATATTTTTCTCGGAAAGTGGTTCGGTTTGTCAGGACAATAGATCTTCTACATGACAATTGGCATATGTCGATGTTGCTGAAGATAGATTTCCTGGAAAAAGAGATTGACGTTGGTCATTATGACAGGATTAATGCCTGGCCCCATGTCAATGAGAATAGATAAGTGACAAGGTAGACATTTATTCTATTCCTTAAGTGATTGTATCCACGCGTATCCAATATAAAAACCGTAGGATATAATAGCCACAGTTTTACGACCATATTCGCTGGAATATAAATTTTCATATATTTATTTTACACTCTCTATAAAATAACACAATATGTCATGACACGCTGGGTTCATGCCATCGGTCTTTACCAATAATTTATAAAGAATACTTAACACGGTAAGATTGTGTCTAAATAGACAGATAAAATAATGTGTCTACGTGTTCTTTAAAAC
>JADDOH010006278.1:0-12174 GCA_016648135.1 Agrypnia vestita | reverse complement strand
CACTAATTTATTGAAAAAATCAACATGTTTCAGGGCCAATGGTCCCACCGTCAGGATTCAATGTATACTAACAAATTAAAAATCGAAATATACGCAATAAATAAAAAATAACAATAGGTATATGTCAAATGAATAAATAATTAAGTACCAACATGAAAAAAAAATTTAATGATAACTGGTTGTAAAAAGGACCTGGTTATTTACAATACTCAAACAATAGTGGATATTTCTTAAATATAATATATATATATATATATATATATAATATAGATATATATACTATATATATATATATATATATTATATATATATATATATATATATAAACATTTCAAATATGGGAACAATTTACTTTACTGTCTCTATGACAGTCAGAGAGTCGTTATCCTTGTTATTTTGTATACATTTTTTAAAATTTATTATTTGTCTAGAAAGCTGGTTGAATAACATTTGGAATTTTTAATTTTTTTTATATTTTAAATTTATTTTCATTATTATTAATTTCCCATATTTTTGAACTTTTATTTGTTAATATACAATTGTATCCTGACAATGGAGCTTTGGACTCTGAAACATGTTGATATTTTTCAATACAAAAATGGTGAAAACAAAGTTCATTTTTATTAATTATATTAATAATGTCTCTCCAAAAATAGATTGCTTTTTTTGAAGAAGACATAAGAATAGATAAAAGGCCATCGACAGTGGTAAATTATTTAATATCTTTTGTTTTGCATTTTTTATTTAGGTGCTAGCAAACATGTTTCATAATTTAATAATCTTGAGGATATAAAGAAAGTGTTTCATTTTCAGGTTACATTAATTTTAAAACGTCCAGTTTAAAATAATTTTTAAAACGTTCAGTTATTATTCTAAGCGAAAAGATATCTCGTGTCTTATCTTCTTCGGGTGGTGGCGGAAAAACCCGGAAATTGTTAAGTTTTAAGTAAATTAAGAGTTCACTTAGTGTTCAAGCGGAAGTGAATTATCAATCATCGTCGTAAAAATGAAGCCGTCGTTGCAGAAACAACAGTCGTAATTGATGCGTTTTTTAAATTTTTAGATCCAATGGATTTAATTTAAATGTTTGCTAGGTTTTCTCTGCAAAATGATTTATGACCAGACTAAAATCAATATTATATATTATCGAACTGCCTCACAACAAAAAAATTAGCGAAATCGCCTAAAGATTGTCGACTGTCCTCAACTACTAGAACGTATCTGCTTGCGTGTTCCGTCTCGCTTAACTAGAAGTCGTGCAGGTTTTGCCGTGGAAACTGCAGCACTAACTATATCTTTAATTCCCCACTGCAAAGGCTTCCTAGACTAGCAAACAGATACGAGCAATTGGACGTCTTTGCCAATAACTGTATGTTATTCAAACATATATTAAAAGGTGTATTGAAAGATTACTAGTATTTGTCGAATTGTGCTTAAATAATTGATTCGTATTTGTATGTATATTTTTTATTATAATATGACTTTCAAGGCTTGTGCTATATCTTTTCACTCTACATTATTACTTTTTTTGTTTTTAAATTTCTGTTATATTATGTTTTTCTTATGCTTCTGCTTTTTATATACATACTTGCTTTTTAATTTGTATTATATTTATATATTTGTATCTATATTTTAAGTATTTTCTTTTCTCTTTATGTCATTATTTTGTTTAAATATTATTGTTTTTTTTTCTCTTTTCAATAATATATTCTGTTAATGTACACTTATCTGTTATGCAGAAGCGACATTAGTTCCGGTGATTGGTCCTGCAATGGGATCCAATACATCGAACAGAGATCGGAGACGTCCGGCAAATTAGCCGAAGAAAATTTTTCATTAAAATTCCTTCAAGTAACAGTTTCGTTATTAAATATTATAAATAGGTCATTTTCGTTTTCGCTTTGTTTTCGTGTTTTTTGACGTATGACACATTTATATAGAATGTGCGACATATTTATGTTTATGATAATTTTAATAGCGCCATTTTGCGTGAAAGATGCTGCAAGGCACTTTAGAGATGTGACATCTTGAAGAAGTGAGTTTTCAGCCTCTTCTTGAAAGATTCTTGATTTTCCATGGATCGTAACACTAAAGGCTGTTGATTTCACGTAAATATTCAAGGAATAATATCATTTGTTTAGAAAATGAAATGATTATAACTTCAAATCTATATTGATCTGTGTAAACTAATTATTATAAAAAAATCTCTCACTAATTACCATCGAGGGAAACATAAAATTCTCTTAACCTTTCCCTTGTCATGCATTGTACTAGATATATTTATCGAATAAAAACATATTAAAACTATCATATTTCCAGTAATATGTGGATTAAATTCATACTGGCAATATTCATATATAATATAAGTAATCCTAAAAAAATTGACGTTTAGAAAGACTCATTATCAATATGATAAATATCATTATATATATATAATTTTTTTAGAGTGGCTACAGAGCTTATGACCTGATTAGTGATTACTTTATATACAATGAAATATTCATCGATCCACCCTAAGAACATTCATACATTATCAAATTTTTGATAGTTGTATAAATGTTCCTCATTTGCCTTATTTCCAATATTTGAAGCAACTATGCTATAGCTATCTTTGGTCGAAAATATGTACCTAATACCCAAGTTTACATAGATTTCGCCGCTGACGTGACGATGTTTATATATTTTCGACTATCTATGGCTATGGCAGAGTTTCTTCAAATATTTGAAATAAGAAAGATAAAGAAAATATTTACTATTATTAAACATTTGATAATGTATGGATATTCTCAGAGTGTAATCATAAACGTTACATTGACCTTATAAAGACTTCCATACATATTTCCCATATAAATAACTTTGTCTCTGTGATACTTCTATAATTTATCTTAATTAATAATTATCCCGCTGTGGGCAAAATCCAGTAATTGTGTTCTTCGGACAAACACGTAAAGATATTTAGATATATTTTTCTGTTGTTTAAATTTGTTATTCTTCCTTTTTATATAATTCTTAACATGCCTAAGTTTTAAGAAAAATTTTGAGTTTATAATTTTTTTCCTACTTAATAATTAAGCCTCTTTTTCTCTTGTTCATTCTTTTTGTAGTATTTTTAACATGCCTATGTTTTTCTGCTAATAATTAAGTTTCTTTTTCTATTGTTTAAATTTTTTATTCTTTTTTGTTATATAATTTTTAACATGTATAACAATTAGTTTAATTCATAAATATTTATCATTACTTACATATTTCTACATGAGGAGACCTGTAATTGGCCATCTTTATTATATCAATGTTTTCTATGCTTCTTTGTTGTGCTGTTGGTCTTCCATGAATATTAAATAAATAAATAAATAAATATTGTTTTAAAAATTAGGTATATACGTGTATGCATTTTTGTAGTAAAGGTTATTTATTCGTTTTGCTAGAGGTTCAATAAAACTGTTATACGGGTTTACAGCTGTGCGTATTTTTTCCTTAATATTGAATGCATAGTTTAATATTTTTTTCTTGTTTCAGTGCGGGGCCTGGCTTCCGGCGTATGGTTCTCCGGCAGTCTGTATGTTTTTGTGAGCCTGCTCAGTGTTTTCCGCATATTGAATATGTAAGTCAAATAAAAATGCAATTCGTACAGAGGGCCCTCACGACGTCGCAAGTCCCGTTTGTAATATCGGTGTAAATATTTTTATAAAGTCGTAGTAAGCAAACATGTTTTCAAAACTTATATTTTTTTATTCGTAATTCTCATTGGTTTTCTTTAACGATGCGATGTTCTCTTACACTCGTTGAAAAAATATTGTCGATTTGTAATATCCATTATTATCTATAATAATATCTGTAAAATATTTTAGAGTTAACATATTAATCAATCAGTTAGAAAAATAATGTCATTTAATATGTAATCAAATAATACAGGAATAAATAGTAAATTTTCCAAATTAATTTTATTCTTGTTTTTTATTTAATACCCATTTTCTTCGTGTTGGTTCCTTGTGTTGGTAAAAGAATTACTACAATAAAATATCTGGGTACGACACTATGATTAATGTTTTTTTCTAATAATAAGATGTATAGGTCTTTTCATATTAGCTTGCGATTGAGTTAGTGTGGGTACAGTGCATAATACGCGTATTGTTTCGTTGTGTTAAGTTTACGGATACGAGAGGAGCGTATACGTAAACTTAACACAACGAAACAACGCGCGTATTTCAATATACCCACACTAACGCAATTGCAAGCTTATATGAAGACCTGTACGTGTCGTGAGCATTGGACCCAGCGTTCTCTCCAGGCTCTAAGAGAGTACAAGCCTTTATTTTAATGGAATTAATCCTGCATATTTAATTCTGTGTATTTTTGGTATACTACAAAAATTAATATAAATAAACATATTCAATTAAGATAAATTATAGAAGTCTCACAGAGACGAAGCTATTTATATGCTTAACATGTATGGAATTCTTAATAAAGTGGCCATAGGGCTTATGACCCGTATTATATAAGTTACCACTTTACATAACACAAGGTTCACCACCCAATTCCAACGTACATAAGAACATCCACACATTATCAAAATTTTGAATGTTGTGTGGATACGTATGTTCTAAATCTGTATTCTTTCAAATATTTAAAAAGACTTTGATAGAGACATCTATGGTTCTTCCAATTACATATTACACAAAGGTTTCACAGCTGGCAATTATACCTCTTTATTTTTAAAGTAGAATATTAAGTAATATTCTTTTTAATGTATATGTAATATGACATTCATCCGAATTATTAAATAATTATTTTAATATATTCATAGGATAAATAAGTTTTCATGCGTAAGTAAATTGCGTCAATACGAAAACATCACTTTTGAAAATATAGAAGAAAGGTTCCAGATGTAAAAAGCAAATACAAAAAAGTTTTCTTTAAAAAGAAATATATTTGTATAATTAACAAGAAAACACCGTGTACCATTAATTTATTGAATTGTTAACATGTTTCGGAGACTAATATTCTTTTTGCAAAAAGTTAATTTTTCAAATTTGTTTTCACATAAGTACTTAATTAATTATTCATCTCACATTTATCTTTTTATTTTGTTTATGTCCATATTTCCCTGTTTAATTTTTTTAATTTTTAGTGTACGTTGTATCCTGATGAAAGGACCATTGACCCCAAGATATATTGATATTTCAACAAATTTGTGGTTATTGCAAACCTATATTCTTGCTAATTATATAAATATACATATTTGTAATTGTACATATTTATTAGGTACGCATTAACATACATTTGTATATCTATGTACGTACATATATATTAAAATGTATTATACATTTAAAGTAAAGTGTTTTTCTTGAACAAAATATCTTCTCAAATACACATTAACCGAACTGAATTCAAACGAAGATTTTATAAACAGGCCCCATTTATACCGTAAATTATGCCACGTAAAAAGTCATTTTTTATTCAATACCCCGTTTTATCTAAATCATGTCAAAAACCATCTAAAATGAAAATTAGTTTAATTATATTTTATTAATGATGCCTAGTATGAATCCTATTTTCAAGATACTAGCGCTTTTTATTAATTTGACAATAGTACGATAATTAGTGGCCACCGTTAATTAAAACGTTCGTTATTTATTTCTTGAATAATTGAAGTATACACAATTAAATATATATATATATATATAAATATATATGATAAAATAGCATTTAATGCTTGAATGGAAATGACCACAAAATATATCATTTGCCCGCTCATACTTGTCTCATGAAATATTCCGACAGACTTTCCCAACAGAACTACTAAAATAAGGAAAATGTTTTTTATGGCATAGGACCCCTACAATTGGTGTCAAATCACTCACTTTGTCGTGTAAATAAACCTTGGACCGCACGAATTATTAATATCCATAAATCGATACAGATTTAATACTCAACTTTTATCATACTTTTGAAAAACGTTTGCCGGGGTTCCAAGAAACGGCAGGAATAATCGATGTTCTTTATTTTGTCGATAAACATCAGTAAACCGTAAATGTGAAAAAAAATCACACACATTATTTAATAAACTACTAAAATACATAATAAACTCATTTTATTTTATGTAAATTTGCTTCGTGGGGTAGACTTTTAGTCTTTAGGCTCGCTTAAAAAGGGCCGATAAAATCTTTTACTGTAACCCCGATTTCACCTACCAACCAAAGCAGAGGTAATTAGCGGCCATAATGGTCATGTTGACAAATTACTAAATAAACAAAATAATATTTTTCTTTGTACTGACAATATTTTTCTAACACGATGAATTCTTTTAAAAACGTTTTATTTCTAGACAAGGGTAGGAAAAATTAAATCTACCCTCCGCCTCCACCCTGCGCGTTGTGGACACAACAGTGGCCGTATTCTATTCGTTGATTCGGTTCTTAATTTTTGTTTTAAATGGGTTGCGCACGTAGAATAAGTGTCACATTAATATTGTTACTATTTTTAAAATAATTTGTTCGCCTATGTTATCAAAATAGTACTTACGTGGTGGTCTCGATGGAACGTGGCTAGAACCCGACTAAGGGCCGGTTGTTTCAAGTTGGATTAAAGTAAGCGTTCTTTTGAAGCATAGATTTTTACGTTCTCCACCAAGCGGACCATCCGTTTTCGTAAAAATCTATGCTTTAATCGACCGCTTACTTTGATCGAACTTGAAACAACCGAGCCTAAGTCACTAATTGAGTATTTTACAATTAGACCAACAAGCATAGTATATATCCAATACAAACCTTCTTCAAGGTTTGTATTTGATAAATAATCTTTTTAGAAAGTCGTTAATTGTACGGTGTGTTAATGCCAAACTGACTATTTTAAAATCATTTATATTAACTTCACCGTCGATCTTGATTTCTTGTGGAAAAATCTTGTAAGTGAAAATTAACAATTTCCGTCATCCAATCGAGCTGAAGTTTTGCACATCGACTTGGTGTCGATAAAAATGCATTCTTACATACCTACATTTGGGATCACACATACACACAAATAATGCAAATTTATCTCAGATTTTCGGGCAAGTACCTACTTTTTGGTACTATTTATTTAAATAATTGGACATTTTAGAAATTATCTCTATTTAAAATTGTTTTTAAATTGCATAAGTTGTCAGTAATGATTTATACAATTTTTGTTTTTAATCTATGTTGTTAAAATATGTTTGTTAAAATTATAAATGTATCACTTATACCTACATTAAAAAAACTAGTTCAAATATTCATAAAATTATTAATATTCTTATTATTATTAATTATTTTTATTTTATTTTTCGTAATTTTAAGTTACTGTATTATTTTGTACTGGCTCATAATATCTAATTGGTGAAGACCAAAATAAAGAGAAAAATAATAATACAATAGTACAAATAGGTACTGAAATTTTTTTTTCTGATTATCTTAAATTTAATTTAGTAGTTCTATGAGATACAAATGAATTTCTTAGTCAAGAAAACAAAAGTATCATAAAATGGAAACCAAAACCTCGAATATAAAAGATTTACATATAATAATAACTAGGTTTTTATGGGTTAAATTTTTATACCCATGTTAAACCTCACTATAATATAGTATATTATGGTCGCGAAATATGGATTATTATGCAGAGAAAATGAGCTACACAAATATAAAATATTTTCCTTCATTATGGTCTTGGCTGAGGAGTCACGTGGTCACTGATTACGATGACACCAGAGCTGAAACGCTTGCCATCCTGTGCCACCTGTTCCGATCTGCAGCATTCTTCGTGACCAAAATTGGTGGGAATTAAAGAACTGTCTTCCGATTAAAGTCGTGTCCGGTGATATTAGTTAATTAATAAAACTTTAACTCATTTCAAGTGTTTCATTTACCTCCAACAGCCACTTACGGACATCAATGAGTTTGTATTTTCGATTACAGTGTGATATCGTAGAAAATTTACATTTTATGCTGGTTAATATTTAAGTTTGTTGATATTGTAGTTACCTACGTACATTATTTTACATTTTCCCTTAACACAGAATTTTTGCTACTTTGAGGTGTTTAAATAAAGAGGAGAAATTCAAAATGTTTATACTTTCAAATTAAATCAACTTTAATTGCGAAAACAATTCAACGAATATTGTAATATACAGTAATAAAAACAATTACCCACACATATTCAATACCCTAGTGAAAACATTTAGCCCTACAAAATAACAAGGATTTAACCCTTGTAATGCTGGAGGCATTCTTTCTTCCCGTCCCTTTTAAGTCTCCGCAGCGATCAGGTTGAGGCCCGGAGCTAATAGAATAAGGACCACAATTAAAGTTAGTTGACGTGGACCAACAAACATCGTCCCCAGGAATAAAGCGCCGAGAAATAGGATATCTCATTTACATACTAAACACATTATTTACAAAGGCTTTGTTCCTTGTTTGACACCCGTGTATAGGTGAGGGTTGTACTTTTATTCCATTTGCAAGGACCCTCCTGCCTTGCGGACTCACCTCACGATAAAAGGAAGTCTCATTAATATTGTTAACAAATAATGCGGCCCGGAATTTCGCCAGTTAACAATTTTGAAAACTTTAAGGAAACCTTTGTTACCGACCGGCGAGCGGGCGACGTCATTTTTTAACACAAACACCGAGTAACGGAAGGATTGAAAACCACTTAGCGTTTCCTCTAAAACTTGCTAAGTATTATGGAAAGAATTGCCACAAGTTCATGAGATTTCCACCGAGAATCTTGTTATTTCAATTCTCGTTTCTCGGGAAATTCATTACGAAAAATGTCGAGAATCTCATTCGCTGGAAATAATTATGAGAGCGCTGAATCTTTTGTTCTCGCGGATTGGTTCAGGTGTGTTTAAATAGTTACAATAGTTAGTTATACACTCTTACATATCAATTTTCATGCTCACATTTGAGAAATCAAAATATGTTCACATCGAATTAACTTTTCACGGGTTTTAAGATGTAAGTATGCATAAAAATAACATTGCACAAAAGTTGTGGGTCATTTTTTTAAAATAAAATTTTAAAAAATGATAAAATTTTAAAGAAAAAATTAGGCAAAAAAAAAGTTACAGAGATGCATAAATTACATAAAGAAAAAATTTCACATTAAAAAATTACACGCATTAAAAATTTCATATCTATTTATTTTATAGTCACGGTCGACAAAAAAAATACAAATTTTGGTTTTTAAAATTGCGAAATATACTTTTCCTTTGTGCAATATATTATTTAGAGTTGGTATGATTTATTTAATTGATTTAGAGTTAAGTACATTATTATAAGCTATTTACAGCAAATTAGTCATATTCACAAAAAGACACAATTTTTCATCACTAGTTATACGTAGTAAAGGAACCTTTGCTTGTGGCCATGCGTAGCTCGATGACGCGCGACCGAGAAATCGTCGAATGTTAATTTTCGTTGTTTTCACCCAAAACATGTGGGTTCAGGTCGAAATTACCATCTTTGAAACACGAATACCATCAACGAGCCATCATTTTATTCATAACATCTTCACCGCACACTGCGCAAATATCGCGAATAGTTTCGGCGGCCTTATTCCTTTGGTTTAGCTCGAACTCGAAGATGTAGAAAGCGCTCACTTTTATCTACTTGACATTCCATTCTGAAGGCAAGTAATTAAATTAAACAATAAATGTTACTTAAAAGCAAACACAAAATCTTGCAGAGCAGAAAATTTTCTTTCGTACTTCTTTCGTAATCTAGTACTCAAACATAATCTATACATCAATTAACATAGCACTTAAACAGATTTCCAAAACGTAATATCAACATATATAATCTTAAATAGAAATACATGTTCACATCTGGCATAAAATGTATATACAAGACTTTTTTTAAAACATAAAACAATATAACATGATCATACATTTAACCTAGTTTTCACATATTTTGCACCTACCTAACCTACCAAAAATTAGTGAGACTCTTTACTTCTTTCACGTTTTTGGCACTTTGAACTCATTGAACTCGAATAACTTAAAACTTTTATAGTACAAACTATTTTGTGTTCCTGTCATATATGTATAATCTTTATTAATGTATTATATTTTTGGCGAGCATTATAAAACATTAAAAATATGGGCAATACTTATGTTAACGCCTTATATCTATGCAATCAAATACTTAAATAAGTCTTGTGTCTTCTTTTTATTCTTATATTTATATAACAGTTACCTTTTTACTGTATTTAAATGTTGTCACACCGTGTACTTAATATAAAATGTATTATGTTATCAATATTTTACTACAGAGACGTAAGAGAGATCCTAGTCTTGTTAAATTATTTATTCTCGCATTTTCTATTAATACCGGTCTCAATTTATTTTCTTCGCTAATGAGAGATCGCTGAGAAACTGTGCTCGCTCTGTCTTGGTATACATTTTATGAAAATTTCTTGTTGAAAAAAGGAAAAATGTAAGTATTTTCTAAAGTACTCAAAAACAAAGACGTTTTTTTCTAACTTTATCGGTCAGTCTTGCTTGCATCTTTTGTCAAAACGCTTATATGCACGTCTGTTTGTCAAAAGTATTTTTTTCGTTTTATCCGAATATTTTCGACGCACAAAAATAGACAAATAAAGCGTATTTACAATTGAAGGATTTATCCTAATAAAGTATTTTTACACATTTATGTATTCAAACAATCACAGCAAAAAGAAAAATTTGTGCAAGGAGTGTACAAGGACAAATTGACTTAAATCGATAGATTTTAGTAACGAAGTCAAATACCCGAATTCTCATTTTAGATCGAAATTCTGCAAAAATTGAAGTCAATCAAAATGAAGTCAACTAAAGTCAAAGTTCTTACAATATTTTTATATATAGGTATATTCTGAGAGCACAGTTACATAAGCCAGCTTATACGGCTATAGACCCTGGGCCATACTATAAAGAGACTTCCTTTTGTTTCTCATATAAGTAGTTTCATCTCTGTGAGATTTCTATAATTTATCTCAATTGATCTAGTTGGTCATCCATTTAAAAAATCTGAACGTTTAGGAATAATGTAGCTAACACACGAATTATTTTAAAGAATAAAAGGCGGACGAACAAAAATCATGCGAAATTATGTAAATGTCCATAAAAAAAATATCTTCTGATTATCACTCCTTTAGATCAATGCAGTGTCATTTGGAAGGAGGAAAATTTAGTAGCGTTAGTGAAATAAAAACTACCCTAACGTAGTATTCTGTGTCAAAGGCTTTGATATTTCCTACAAGTAATCAAAAACTTGCTAGATCAATGAAGGAAAGTCGTATCTATCGATGGTGAGTAAATTTTAGTGTTATTTAAATAAATTTGTTTATAAAAAATTTCTTATTCAAACAATTTTTAAAAATTTTAAGAGTTTTTTCCATTTTTCTCTGTGTCTTTTGTCGTCATCCTCGTTACTGAGAATCGTAAGGCTTTTAAGATGAAGAATAGTACGTACTTGGAAGGCTAGAAGACTGAGATGGGCAGGACAGGCTGTCAGATGCGATGTCTCCAGAGTCCTCAGAAATGCCTTCCAAGAAAATCCGGCGGAATCGCGACTTCTGAAAACCCTCAAGAATTGGTGAATTAGGTACGCGATGATGCAAAGCTTTAAATCCCATGCTGGGGAAGTGCTTTTCAAGGTTTAAGTAGTCTATTATATCTCAAAAGTAAGTATTAAATTATTTTCATTATTGACATATGTCCATCACAAAAGACGACACGTAGTTTCGTGGATTAATGGCATACACCAAGCTACGTCGGGCGCTCGCCGCCACTATGCATCTTCAAAGTGTAACATAGCCAAGACGCGCACCGCTGGATAGCCACAATGCACTAGTCACACGCTCTCTATTTATGTTTTCTTGACTCTCGAATTGATGTGGCATACAATACGATATTTTTCTTCCGCCGAAATTCTACAGCAACCAATGAAGACAGACATTGCAATACCTACAAGAAGTGGTAAACCGACTCGGAGGCGAATTACCATTCCCGTCTCATATTTCTGTTAGCATACGTATGTATGTATGTATGTATATATATATATATATATATATATATATATATATCTATCAAATAATTAATCATACGCATACCATACACACCTGTAAAAATATGGGGTAAGTGATCCGTACAGGGTTTTTTTACGGACTCTTTTGAAGTAG
>JADDOH010006275.1:0-19460 GCA_016648135.1 Agrypnia vestita | reverse complement strand
AGTATATTCCAATATTACTACACAGCATTTTTCAACATCAAAAATAACATGGTTCACATCAAATTCACATGATACAATTCATTTCATTCATTCATACAATTATGCTTTTCATATCCGAATTCCAAAAGCTCTCTGAACTCTATTTTGATTCCTGTATGTTCTTGCGTATGGCTGCCTGTGCCCGCAAGCGGACTGCATACGTTATCATGGGTTCCACAACTTTAATGTGAATCGTCCAAAATACCTCGGCCTCGTTATCTACGACTTATTCAATGTTCAGAGTTTCCTGAGCATCGAAAACTTCCGCTCCCCACTGTTTGTTCTGGATAAACTTCAAGAATATCCCATGTATGTTATATTTCGCTACTTTATTGTTACCTTTCGCCTTTCTCTTGTATTCTTGTTTATCCATTTCTGGTAATTTCGCCCAGTCCACTGTGGCTTCCTGAAATCGTTGCTGATGAGTAATCACAATCCCCTTGGCTGTCTGTTCTCGAATGAAATCTTCTACAAAGTAGGTGTATGCAGTTTTTGGCACAGGTTTAGGCATTTTCCTTTTTTACTTTTGACTTCTTACTGATAAGATGTCACGCAATCCGACCCAAATCTTCTCGAGTGCGTGGAAAAATTCATCGTTTAAAATAAATGCTCTAGCATAGACATGGTGTAGCATTTAGTATTATTTTATAAATATTAGAAAATTAGGTCAATATTGTAAGTTGGACAAAATTAAAAATATGTAAGTATACCGTACTGAAACTTTACTCAAATCTAAATGAGTTTTTTCAAGCTGGCGTGCATGATAACTCAAGTTTTACTAAACCGATTTATTTAAATTTTTGTGTGAACCTTCTTTATAGCTCCTAGCAGATTAAAGTCGATTTTTTATATTTTTAATATTTAAAAAAAATTAAACTGTTAAAAAAACGTGAAAAGTTTTTTTTTCAAACGGCTGCCATTTTTTTGTTTCTCCGAGATAAAGAAATCAAGGACCCCCCACTTAACCAGCCGATAACTTTTCGAGTTTTGAATTTTTATTTTTGATGTTTTCTAAAAATATAAATAAAAGAATGTTAAAAAAATGTACATCAAAAATATTCTTTGTTTTTAAATTCGTCCGAAATTCGTGCCTCTAGACTAGAATACCCCCTTAACGGATAAGTGCTCTTTCCAATTATATTCCGTGCATTTCTGTATTTCATCTAAGTATTTTGCGTCAAGCTTGATAAGTTCATTTTTCGTTTAAAATTTTTTTTGACCCTGCGGCCGGCTTTGTTGAAAATAAATGACCCACTGACCCCAATATGTGTGAATCTTCACGCGATGGTAAAGTGACGGAAACCACCATCGATAGTCGCGTTCTTAGCGATGGACCCATTAAACTTCCATCGCATTATCTGTGCAAAAAGCCTTAGAAGCTCTTCCTCGCAGCGGAAACATAAAAAGCTCGGTGAAAACCTGAATCTGTATTATAATGTTCCCAAAAATGATGAATATTCTTTTTAAAATGTGATTGTTTCATTTTGAGAAATACGAAAAAAAGTTTAAGAAAAGGTGCCACTTTGAATGTGACATGAATACTGGACGACGTATTTGAATATGATTATCTGGCAAAGAGTGTTAATTTGACAATTGACAACCGATAAATTAACTTGAACCATTAAAAATTTTTTTTAAATGTTGGCGTATTTTAGAAGCATTTGATCAAAATATTAATTTGAAAACTCCAGCTATGGCTTATTAATCGGTTATAAATGCTAAATAGCTTGGTCTTAATTATATCTAAACTAGCCGTACACAGTGTTATGTTCATATAATATTATTTTTTATATATATTTTATCCTATGAAAATTATATGTTTAATTAACTAAATATGCAATGTACATAGGCAAGATAATGGAAAAAAAACGTTCCGACAAGCTATTTGCTTGTTTGCATGACAAGCTAAGGCTTGACACGATCTAAAATAATATAAAATATGCATTAATTTAACAAAAAAATAAAAATAAAAATGTCCGAAGTTTCCTGAGCATCGAAAGCTTCCACTTCCGCCCGTTATTTCTGGATAAACTTCAAGGATATTCCATGTATGTTATGATTCTCTACTTTATTGTTCCCTTTCGCCTTTATCCATTTCTGGTAATTTCGCCCAGTCCTCTGTGGCTTTCTGATAAGTAATTTCAATACCCTTGGCTGGCTGTTCTCGAATGGAATGCAAGATAATGGAAAAGAAAAGAACAAAGACTGAATATTTAGTGAAAACAAGCTTTTAATTATTAGTAATGTAGGCACTTGCGAAAATAAAAAAATAACAAAGATACTCTCTACGTTATATCTACCTGGGGAAGTAAAGAAGTAAAGTGAAGGTCTCGGAAGAAAAGAAAAAGGTACTTTTCATCGTCAGACGCCGTCCTTAGTGATGAACGGTAAAAAACTCGCGCTTTTTAGAGACGTGAACGTATTGGGAATTGTCATGGATGACATACTCAACTAGAGTAAACATGTCGACATGGTATATCAAAAAATTACGAAAATAGAAAAAAGTTCACGTTTATGGGATAAACGATGTATTTTTCCACGCACTCAAGAAGATTGCGTGACATCTTATCAGCAAAAAGTAAAAAGTAAAAAAGGAAAATGCCTAAACCTGTACCAAAAACTGCATACACCTACTTTGTAGAAGATTTCATTCGAGAACAGGCAGCCAAGGGGATTGTGATTACTTATCAGCAAGGATTTCAGGAAGCCAAGGAGGACTGGGCGAAATTACCAGAAATGGATAAACAAGAATACAAGAGAAAGGCAAAAGGTCACAACAAAGTAGAGAAATATAACATACATGGAATATCCTTGAAGTTTATCCTGAACAAAAAGGCGGAAGTAGAAGCTTTCGATGCTCAGGAAACTCTGGACATTGAAGAAGTCGTAGATAATGAGGCCGAGGTATTTTGGACGATTTACATTAGAGTTGTGGGACCCATGATAACATATGCAGCCAGCTTGCGGACATAGGCAGCCATGCGCAAGAACATACAGGAAACTAAACAGAGTTCAGAGCCCTTGGGATTCGAATATGCAAAGAATAATTGTATGAACGTATGAACTGGAGTGCACCATGTGAAATTGTTGAGAACCATGTCATTATTTGCGATGTTCAAAAATGAAGCTTAATAATATTGGAATATTAATTGTGGTGTTCAAAATAAAAACTGGAAAAGAATAGATGTACCCATAAGTAATAAATTATTTTTGGTGTGGAATGTTTGCTTCTGTAAAGCTCAGTAAAGTGAACGTGTAAAGACGTGTTATATACGCAATATTATAATCCGTGGGATTGTGACAATTAAATTTATATTTTTTTACTACTCTGTTGTAAAATGGCGGACAATCAACTCACTGAAGAACATTTACGTCAACGCATGCTATTTCATTTTCGATCGGATGTTAATGCAACGGTTGCAACAAAGAAAATTTGTGATGTGTATGGAGACATATTGAAAGTAAATAAGTGCCAACGTTGATTTAGAAAATTTTCCGATGGTGATTTTGACTTGTCTGATAGCGATCGAAGTGGGCGCCCGGTAGGGTTTGATAATGACGCCTTAAAAACACCTAGAAGCATATTTTTCTTAAAAGTCTACAAACAAGATGGCAAAAGGTCCTAGATGACGGTGGAGATTAAATCGACTAAAAATAAAATTAAACGTAGTTAAATTCTTTTTTTGTTGCCGCTTAAATAATTGATTACTTATGGGTACACCTAATAAAAAAATAATAAAAAAATATCGCAAGACAAGGTCGATGGAAAATATCTTATCACTTGATCGAAATCGATCGAATCGAAATAGATCGAAAGTATCAAGATATATCCAAGTACACTCGGCTGACTCAATCAATATAATCAGATCGAAGTGTCATTCATGTGGCAAATAAAGCCTAACACAAAACCTTCAATAATATTATTCAAGGTAACATAACAAATACTAACTAAACAAGGAAAGCAATATAGATTTTAGCATGTTTTTAAAGTTGCTGCTTTTTCCCTTGGCAACATCCTATTTTAGTCGAAAGTAAAAAATATTAATGGTCCAATATGGAATCATACAGTGTGACGGAAATAGTAGTCACTGGATTTCGTTGTGATAGAAATAGTAGTCGTTGTTCTACAGTGTTACAGATATAGTAACCAACTATATAAATGAGCCAATGTGAAATCAGTGGAATCACTGTGCTACAGTGTGATTAAGATAGCAGGTCTTCGATAAAATTGTATAAAAGTGATACGGATTGACCGTGTACACACAAATCGAACGCAAAATAATTGATGTATTACGATGTTAAAGTAGGATTTAGGGCTTTATATTATAGGTTAGTTTTTTATACTTATCTATAGTCGGTTGAAATTATTTTATCTAATAATTTCAACCGACTATAGATTCTAAAGTGCCCGCTCTTTCCCTTGACAATATAACATTCTAATGGTAGGTCACGCGGCTTCACAAAAAAATATAGGAAAAGAAAGATGTGAATAAGATAACGGACAAAACTAGATTATATAATAATTAAATATGCTATTAAAATTAAATGGCAATGCATAGCTTGGAAGGTATAAAATCTCTGTAAAAATGCAGCAATCCAGTGGTGCCCGAAGTGAATGAAGAGGCCGCCCCTAAGACTCGCTGGATTGACCAAATCATCAAATTCTATGAAATTACGCGAAAATGCGTAAAGATTAATAAAAATTGACGGAAAAAAATTGTAGATTCTCGGAGAGGTCTTAACCCATCAGTTGATTTGAAATAGTTAAGGAGCATGTTATTGACTAGTTAGAACACTCGAAATAGTTAGAAGCTACTTAATAAAACCCAGAAAAATTCCAATTAATTCCAGATATGCCATAATTATTTAGTCGCCTGAAGTGGACCATATTTGTGGATATAATATTTGAATTTATTACCAAACTTTCTGGCCTATCCCATATATAACAAGGATTCACACCGAAGAATACAAACATTCTGTTATGCGAGGCATATTGTGAACCATTTTCACTATTTCCTGTTATTTAAAAATAATTTATTTTAATTGCTTCAAAAAATTTATTAAATGTAAAGTTAAATCATGTTTTGTTAAAATTTAATTGCTTTTTAAAAATACATACTTATATTGAAATGGCCACATTCTTTGACCTGGTTAAAGAATTTTAAAACGCGCTTAATGCATCTATTTTAAAAATAATTGAGTCGCTTTGAAAAATTTCTATCATATTTATATGATAAAAATATTATAAATTGGTTTATTAGATCGAGCAACCATCAAGTTTCTATAATAAAAATAATATAAATTCTTAACAACAATAGTTTATTAGATCGAACAACCGTCATAAACATCAAAATGGTTATTGCAAAATTGCTGGACTCACCTCTCAACCATTGATTGCCCATGATCCACCCGCACTCTTGAAAACACACACGAAAGATGAGAAAGTCTCACCCTTAAGAAAATTAACACTAAGACGAAAATTATATTTCGCAAAATAATTATCACACTACTTAAAATCTGAACACGAAACTTAAGGATCTGATTCCACACGACTTGTTGCTTCTTCGCAGAAGATGTCAACTGTGTGTTAAAGCGATAAGCGTCCACCCTTTTAAATGCAATGCAAGGGTGGGGGGTGGTGGGCGGGTATTCGGTTGTTGCTAATTACGCAGGGGGAGGGGCAGATAAGTGTTACCATTTAAATTCTAAAATACAAATATTAATGGATAACTTTGAATCCACAGCTTTATTTTTTTATTAACATTGTATATACGTAATATTAAATTGTTCGAGCATAATGCAATATTATTAAGGAATATCGTGTAATAAATTATATAAAATGAGAGACGTATCAATAAATACGCTCTTGAAGGGAGAAATTATTTGTCTTGTTTAAAAAGGGAGCATCGTCAATTTAATACTCCATTAAAAAATAATAAATGTTTAAAATCAATGTAAGAAATAAT
This sequence comes from Agrypnia vestita, assembly GCA_016648135.1. Lineage (NCBI taxonomy): Eukaryota > Metazoa > Arthropoda > Insecta > Trichoptera > Phryganeidae > Agrypnia > Agrypnia vestita. The sequence continues at coordinate 13,455 of JADDOH010006275.1, read as the reverse complement.
AGAATAGTCAATTGTGTAATGTAATGTGTAAATCTTATCTTACATTCTATCTATCTTACAATCTATTTTCCTTGCTGATTTCTGTAATAAAATTTTCATTTTGTATCCGAATTTCGTATCGTTTAACTCCATCTTTAAATCTATGGAAATATTATTATTAATTTATATGGAAGTTGCTTTGGGGTGCAAAATAATTATTTAAAATTTTCAATGATTTGTAATTTGTAATATACTCAAGTTAAACTTTTCTTTCTATTATATTTTTTCGGAGGAGTGGTTAATCTGATCTTCAGGTGTAACTAATCGATAACACTTGATAACGAGACAAGGACTGCTTGGAAATGTCTTAGTGACAGAAGCATAATTCAACGTGTGCATAGTACAAAATTTAGTACCTACATTTAGAAATTAAAATTACGCCAAGTACAATAAAACATGCCATTTCCTCGAAGAAACACTGGTGATGGTCTGTACTTGTGTTCAGTATGGGTAACTATATTTATGTTCCAGACTGTATATATATTTTGCTGTTGAAATATCAAAGCTTTAAAGTTATCTGTCATTGTTAAACTATACCATTTATATAGGTATATATAGCAAGGTATACTTTTAATTAAGATGGAGCGACAAAGACATATATATCTATCTGCCTTGGAGCTTTGGAACTGGAGAAAGCTGGTACAAACCCGAGATGAGTGGAGGAAGACTCTTGAGGAGGCCAATACCCACCAGGAGTTGTAGAGGCATGAGTGATGGATGAGTGATACTTTTGATTAATATGATTTTTTCTTAAAACATAAAGAATATTAATAATTTCAGCCGTTGAGAATAGTAGTTTCTATAAAAATTACTTGATAATTAATTAATTAAATAATTCTAGATTTAGGTTTATCTAATTCTACTTTATTATGTAATACACATATAATATTTCTAACGTTTTGTATTAGAATAAACTGAATATTTTCACAAGTAAGTAGATACATCGTTCGTCTATATCTATAAAAATATCGTAAATAATTTGCAATAATACAATAAATTATTATACGATTGGGAATACAGAAAAAGAATTTCTCCTATCGAATCGAAACATAATCACGGTGTTTATGAAGTTTAACACATAAAATAATACCCGTGGATAATACTGTAGCTTGTGTTATTGCTTAATATTGTGAAACTTTAGCTATATTGTTTGTAAACGCCCTAGAGGGCATTCAATAAATAAATAAATAAAATAAAAATGGGTAATTTCCATATCTTTTAATGATATTATTGAGATAACGGTCATTTTTTTGTTGTTGTCCATACTCACCTCAAAATGATACATACTTAAAAAAATATATGTCGCTACAATAGACCATGAAGCACGATTACTATTGCGAAAAATATAACGAATACACACAGGCCTGAAAAAACAACATTTATTAAGTCTTCACCGAGACTTCTTGTAAAGCAAGCCAGTGTTGTGTCCACTGAAATTCGAGCACCTCATATATCTAAAATAAATATATTTCAATATTCTTGAAAAGGCACGGTCATAAAACATATTACTAAAATATTCTACAAAATATTCCGTGTACATATAATGTACTGACATGTACTTTTAACTTATCTAAATACTTATATATGCTATGAAAAATAGTGTTTCAAATTTTTTTTTTTTGTGTACGCCCATAAACTATCTATTTACCAATAACGTAAATGACATAAATATTTTGAAAAAAATAGTAGAAACAGTACCGTTTGAACGAGAATAGGATGGTTAAGAAAATCTATGAGGTGAGTGTTGAAGGCAGCAGGAATAGAGAACGTCCAAGAAAAACGTGGCACGGCCAGATGCTGCGAATATTGGAGGAAGGATATTGATGTTAAAAGCCTCAACAACCGTAGAGCATGCATGAAAATGTGTATGAATGTAGCCGAAGCAAAAGTAGTGGGCCAAGATAGAAGAATATGACATTCCATCCTCTCTGCCTATCCCTGCGGCGAAACGGCATAATGAGTAGTTAGTTATAAATGGTTATACTTAATAGAAAAAAGTAAATTAAGTCATTATTCCAAAAATAAATTTGGCTTATCTGATTAAAGAAATATTGTATTGCTTGGACGATGATATTTCTAGTAACATTTATAGAAAATAACCTTATTAACGTGTTTTTCTTTAAAAAATATTTAATATATTTTTTTAATAGATAAGGATAAAAATCTTATGTTAAAAAGATATTTAAACAATCAAGAATTATATTATTTAATACAAGCTATTGCTTAGGTTAGTATCGGGAGGTTTGTCGCTTTCGTGCGTTGAAATTATTTCAGGCCTTGTAGTGAAGTAAATGTAGCATTATGAAGATGAAGTAATATTATAATAACCAGGGCTATAACTTAAACACCGAGAAGAAAAGTCTTTATTGCTATCATATCTCTTATCTCTATTGATATCAAAGGAACAGGCTATCGGAATCGATACTTCATATCAATATAGCGTCAGCAGTTGTTGCTATACAAATTCATTCTCCGTATTTTTTGATCACACCTCGTGTGTTATAGTGTAAATAACATATCTTTACATTAAATAAAAGCTTTCATGATAATTGACAACGAGCAGTTTAATCTTTTATTTTTCCGTGCATTAAATTTCCTTGAATTTGCCCAAATGTTTGTTTGAACCAGATGTTCTTAGATATAATTATTGGAATTTTCGACCATAACGTTTACCATTTCTACTGATAAAAATTGGCTTTTGTATTTGGGGATTTTACAAGCTCATTAGCAATTGCCGTGTAGTTGGGTATGAATTACAAAAAAAAATCTTAGCATGCTTATCCATGAACTGTAACACGAGGTATTGCAAGTACTGCTCTAGGTTTGATTATGAAAATTTACAAAATTATAAAATAATATTATTCTTAATTTGAGATTTATAATAAGACTATAAGATTTAAAGGTTTATTGTTTTTCAAAGGCTTATTTACTTTTACAATTTCTTAATAATTAGTCTGTGTATTCCATTTTGTATATGCAAACAAATTAACTTGTAGATTTTTCGTATTTAAGTTCTTTTCTTTTTTATGGTGGCCAGTAAATAATAATGAATAATATAAATAAACGCCGAGCTATAGGTTTTAAAAATTAATTTAGTTAGTAAATTATGATTAAGAATATAAATTCACTTTCTTACCATCGTGCCGTTTCTCCGGGATGGTAAGCAGAAAGGATAGAACGCCATACTCTTCTTTCCTGACAATCGAATGAGGAAATATTTGAGTCAACAAGAATGTAGGATAGCCTAACCTAACCTAACCTAACTCTTCGTATGAACCAGATTTGAAGGACAGTCTTAATAGATACAGGTTGTCTCATAGCTAATAACAAAAACTTTACAGGTGGATTCCTGCTTTGATAATGAGTCGAAAATGTTCAAGCAACCATGAACTTATGTGAATAGTTATGGAGATATGAAAATTCATTATCTTTTTAATACAATACAAATAAAATGACAAAAACAGGGTAAAATCATTATTTTTTCAATTTTTGTATTAAAGCGAATGAATTTTTCATAATCGATATTAGTTCCTGTAATGATAGTTCAACTTTTTGCAAAAAATGAGTAATATTGACAAAAAAATGTAAATTTTGATAATGCATGTTTATCTCAATAACTATTTTTTAAATATTATCATGATTGCTTAAATATTTTCGACTCATTATCAAGGCAGGAATCCACCTGTAAAGTTTTTGCTTCTAACTATGAGTATAGGTATGTGTGTACACATAATTTAACAATCTTTTATTTTGAAACTAATAATTTTGTGTGATAAGAAAGCAAAATATGCTTTAAATGTAGTAATTTTAAATATAAGAAATATATCTTACTGAATGAATGAATGAGTTTGCGTAGGTACTTGGGAAGTATGTTTAGTAGAGACGGCAAGGCTGAGAACGATATCCAAAGGAGAGTGGCTGCGGGTAACAAAGTAAATGGTGCTCTGAATGCCTTTGTGGCCAATAAGAACCTGTCAAAATAAGCAAGACTAGCGGTACATACTCGTAATGCGGTCACTAAGGCGCTTGTGTGGAAAATCTTTGGTCGATTGAGTGAGGAATAAACAAATTAAAAGTGAATTTAATGCTAGCTGAAGTGTGGTATACAGAATAATGAAAGGAATGATGAGATGGTTTGGTCATGTGGAACGTATGAGCGAGAAAAGGATGGTAAAGAAATATATGAGGCGAGAGTTGAAGGCGAACAGGAATAGAGGGCGTTTACAAAAGACCTGGCATGATCAGATACTACATGTATTGGAGGATGGCCCTGTTAAAGTCCTCAACAACCATAGAGCTTGCATGAGATTATGTATGAATGTAGGTGAAGCAAAAATGGTGTGCCAAGTTAGAAAAATATAGCATTCTATCCTCTCTGTCTACCCCTGCGGAGAAACGGCGTGATGGTTAGTTAGTTAGTTATTTATATATTTCAAAGCCATTGAGCGAACCAAAAGTACCAGTTTCAATTGGCCGTGGTTATGCAGAATCACACAAAATCCTAAAAATGAGTTATGTACGGTTTGAGCACATAAATACGATATCTTTATGAGCTGAAAACGTCCAACCTCCGTGTGCTATAAACTTTTATAAATTAATATTGTTCTAATCCACATCACCGTCAATACCATTAAATTATCTCTTAAACTAAAAAAAAATTGTTTGACTGTTTTCTGCGATTTGAAATTTATAATTATTTGGAAAAAATAAAATATTGGTTAAAAACATCCATGTAATGGACGCATTATGCAACTTTTTAATTCTATGATAATTTTGTAGAAAACATCTAAGGAGGTTGAACATTTTCTACGCCTGAGATAATACTTTTTGCTTCATGCTTTATCAAATTCGTAAATCATTGAACCCACATAGAAACAAGTACTGTTTTTTTTCCAACTTGTAAAACGCGTTACATTTACGGAAGTAAAAGTTTATTTTCTTCTAATCACAATAAAAAATATCTCTACAATGAGCATAATGAAAAAAAATAGTTTGGATGCTTTCGTCCAATTAAAAATGTAAATACAGTATTTAATAACAAACAAAAATGTAACTTTAGCATACTACTAAATTAGAAAGTTGAAAGTCATGTCAGTGATCATAAATTTTGACCATTTGGATTTCTAAGAAAAAAAGCGAAATTGTATTAAATGTGGCCTAGTTGTCAGGTGCGCTTGTACTTCAAGTCATCCCATCCGAGCAAGGAATTTCCAGAATTTTTATAATGGGTTTTGAGAATTTTCTTACATATTGTACTTCTGAGGGGTAATTAAGGACAATATTCCATTAACTTAAACAAACATCCTGTTCTAGTAAAAGTATTATTTTCAGGTGGGCTACCTTTGACATAAAATGTGAAAGAACAAAGGTCACAGTATTTATGAAAAAAAAAACGCAGGATGCGGTTTTTTTTCATTAAGATTTGCTTTTCTTATTGTGAATTAACATTTTAAACAAATAAGTATATTTACAAATGAAATATATATAATTATCTTACTCCTTTCCTTCTTCATGTCAGTATCGACTTCATATAATTATTATAGTATTGTACACGTAAATAATTGCAGTAGGTATTATATATTTATTTAATTAAAACTTTTATGAAGAAGTAAATGGATTCTTATTATTTTTTATATAATAATATAATAATAAATTAGATGAATCAAATAAGTACAAACATATGCATACATATAGGTATACCCTTTTCGTAAGAAACTATCACAAATAATTAAATTTGCGTATGGAAGATTAATTACCTACGTATCATTTTAATTAATTACGTGATATTACAACGTATTTTGTAATAATAAATGAAAAAATAATTACCATTCTCAATTAATAATTAAGAATGTTTTTTTGATCGCAACTCCAATAAATGAATGCTTGTACTTTTCTAGAAATTTATAAATAAATGCTATTTGACCAATATTTCGTTAGGGGTTTTTTTATTCATTTTTTTATTTAGTGTTCTATTATTTAAACGATGACCTGAACCTATAGATCCATTAAATCAATTATTTATTTATTATACATTCTTAACTTTCATTACGCTACATTCAAACACTAAATATATCATACACATAAATTAACATGTAAAATATACTTAAAAGTAAAAATACATGTTACTAAAGCATGTCGAAGATACTGTAATGTAATTGGGAGAATGGGCATAGTCTTCATTTATCATGTTTTATTATTAGATCATGCACCTAAATCCTGCTAGGTTCTCTAAAAATATTATTTTTAAAAGTATAGGTATATATTTTTTTAAATTTATTTATTCATAAGATCCCTGTTGTATAATTTTTTTTATACATGAATATGTGGATCATAATAATGTGTATCTTTTTATTTCCAATATTACTTATCTAAATACACATATTTTAATTATGTTTTGAGGATTGGTACTACTCAACTAGGCGTAGCCTGTGCTAGAGTAGCTACTTGTATACGTGTTATTTGTTATAGTTTGTCAACACTAATGTACGACAAGTTTGTAGAAGTTATATAATTAATATATTGGTGGGCGGAAGAAAAAATAAATAAAAATAAAATATATATATATAATGTTCGTGAAACAAAGTATGTAGTATATGTAGAAAAATATAAATCTAGTAAAAAACAAAGTATGAAGTAGTATAAATCTAGTAAAACGAGTAAGAAGAATAAAATTAGTAAAAAAATAGAGTAAGAAGAAGTACGGAAGTGGTGTTAACTTAGGGTTGTTCCGGAAGTATATATTATTTTTGTTATTTACATAATAAGTTTTTTATTGTTAGTTAACAATTTTTTTATGTACTATTAATAAATAGCTTATCAATTTCTTTTCTGCCTTTTAATTGTAGCAAGTTTGCATTCCATATTGACAATATTAAATATATTTATAACTTTGGAACTCTATATATATATATATATATATATATCCAGTTCCGATGCTATAAATATATATTATACTAGATGTGCCCGCGAGGCTTCGCACGAGTAGATTTTTAGTACAGTGATTGGATCGTCATAGAACTTTCGCGAACCTTCTAGAATATTCTTCTTCCAGAACTTTCAAGAAATTTTTCGAATGTACAGGACCTTCTAGATACACCGACACATTCCGCCACTCAGTTTAGAACCCTATAGAACTTTCGGGAATTTTCTAGAATCTTCTCTTTCCAGAACTTTCTAGAGCAGGTTTTTACGGAACCTTCTAGACGCACACAGTCGGCACGCCTATTTTGAAACAATCTGAAGCATTTGTGGCCTTCCCATAATAAAACAATGTGCTAGAAAGCACATTTTCGTCACCCACTCCCACCCACGCAAAGCCATATTTTCAATTAAAACCAAGGGCTATCCACCACCATAACCACCGGTGGGTGGTTGTGGCTGGTTGTGGAGAAAACTTGGCGGATAGGGAAACACGGGTTTCTTTATATATATATATACATATATACACACATATATATTATTATATATATCTTATATATATATATATATATATATATTATATATATATATATATATATTGAATGACTGTCAATATGGAATGCTATTATGGACAATAAAAATCGGTCGAAAGAAACAATACTAGCGGTGCATAATGGTGTTCTAATAACAACTGTGATATATGGAAGTGAAGTCTTCAATTGACAAAGTGCGATAGAAATGCTGTCGCTTAGACGTATGTGTAGAAAATCTTTTGTACAATAGAGTAGATAATTAACAAATTAGGAATGAATTTAATGCTGGCTATAAGGTAATAGATTGAATAAAGAAAGGATTACTGAGATGGTTTGGCCATGTTGAACGGATGAGTAAGGAACGCATGGTAAAGTATTATGAGCCAAGTGTTGAAGGCAGCAGAAACAGAGTGCGTCCGCGGAAGGCCAGGCATAACCAGATAAATCAAATATTGGAGAATGGCCCTATTAGAACAACCGAAGAGCGCGCATGAGAAGATGTATGAAAGTTGACGAACCAGAAGTGGTGTTCTAGGACAGAAGAGTGTGGCTTACCCCTCTGGGAAACGGCGTGATGGTAGGTTAGTTAGTTATGTTGTTAAAAAAAAAAACACATTGCTGATCGTGTATTTTGTCCACTTTGTACGAGAGTATTCATAAATTATTACTTACTTTACAACTGCATGATATATTATATCATATTCTGAAATATGCAATATTGCTATTTCTGTATCTTGACTTGTAGTTATTATATAACATTTTAATGCCGCCAGTTTGAAGTTTTTAATTTTACAAGTTTGAAATTAATGAATTCAATAAATTAGACAGATCATTATTCACAATTGTGAATAACTTAAAGTATGCTTTCGTTTTAGAGCTTTCTAATTTACTAACTAACTAACTAACCAATAGAACGCCATATTTCTCTATCTTGGCACACTTATTTTGCTTGCTTCTCATGCTCTACTGTTGAGGCTTTTAACAGGGCCATCCTACAAAACTTGCAGAATCTGATCATGCCAGGTCTTACGCGGACGCCCTCTATTCCTGTTAGCTTCAACACTTGACCTATATATTTTCTTAACCATCCTTTCATCGCTCATACGTTCTACATGCCATCTCAGCACTCCTTTCTATCTACCACACTACAGTCAGCACTACATTCACATCTAATATATTCATTCCTCACTCTATCAACCAAAGATTTTCTACACAAGCACCTTAGTGATCGCATTTCCTACGCATTCAGTCTACTTTCATTCCTTTTATGCCATTTCCGGGCTTCACATCCATACATCAAAGTTGGAACTAGAACGCCATTATGTACCGCTAGTCTTAATTTCGATATCAATCTTAGCTTTGCCGTCTGTACTAAACTTACTTCCCAAATACACAAACTCATTCACTTGTTCTTGTTTATGATTGATTGAATTCATTAATTTCAAACCTGTTGAAATTAAAACGTCAAAATTGGCGGCATTAAAATGTTATATTGTTAAGATACAGTAATAGCGATAGGAAAAAGTGTATAATGTTTAGGAAACTTCATTTATGTAATCGGGATCCTTCATTACGCCAGGGAAAAAAAGAGAACAAAATTTGAGTTTTCTAAATATTGTAAACTAAAGCCATATTGCTTATTTGAGAATACGGCAGATATTTTCATATTAAAAATAACGATAAACATTAACAAATAATCAAAAAACAAAATGTGAGGTACATAATTGTTTTCAACATTATTGAAATGCTTATCACTAGGTAATAAATCCCAATCGTTAATGGCAGGACTTTCTGTTATGTTCCTTATCACTAATTTATTTTTAACTACCACAATACTACTTATTCAAATACTTTCACCAACTTTCACAAACACGTCATAGAATTTTGTGTTTCTAGTGCGGTGAATTTATGAATCGTAGAATGAGTAATTTGAATATGGCTTTTGTATTATATTTTGAAATCCAGAAAAAAAAGGTGGAGTATCTCGGACATATTACGAGAGGGCTAAAAATATAGTCTAAACCAACTCATCATCCAGGGGAAAATACGTGGTAAAAGAAGCGTAGGAAGACGGAAGACGGAAGATCTCATGGCTGCGTAACTTGAGAGACTGGTATAAGTATGGAATGGTACCTCGACTGAGTTGTTCCGTGCGGCGGTAAATAGTCAAAATCGCCAGAATGATCGCCGACCTACTATAGGAGATGGCACCATAAGAAGAAAGATAATATTTTGAAAAACTATGCCTATTCATTTATTATATTAATCATTTAAGTGTGGTATCTGTACATATTTTCAATACTCAGAATTTTAATTTAAAAGAGTTTTTATATTTGTTTTTAATGAAACCACCAAAAATTGTATTGTTGATAAATTCGGCGTTAACATTGTACAGATTATTCGCGATCATCATTAAATTGTTTGAAAAACTTTACTTTGTTTATATATAATATTTTTTATATATAAACAAAGTCAATATTTTTAATATTTTACTACATACCAAGTCTTGAGAATTTAATACTTCACCTGTCAATGAGAGATTCTGTTACTCTCGTAACTTAAGTGGTAAAATATGAAAATGTTTTTATACTAAACACACGTAGAGGTTACAAAGTTTTTTTTACCCAATTTAATAATTTTTTAGTGATATGGGCAACGAGGATATATATTTTGAATTTAATATAGAATAATCTCATAACGCAACATACATATTTTATAACTTCTTCTTCAAATGTAGCAAATTTATTTTGTGGTAACATAATTATAATTGATATAAATTAACTTTGTTAAATCCACTTATTTATTGAATGGCTTCGAAACATGTTGAATTTTTTCAATAAATAAGTGGTTTTAACAAAGTTAATTTATATCAATTACATATTTTATAGTTTATATACTTTTTATATTCGTACAATTATTAAATTTGTTTCATTCATTAATAATATGAAAAAAAAAATTATTAGATATATTGCAGTCATAATGGTAAATAATAATTTATTTTATTGCACGGATCAATATAACCCAAAAAACATTGTTTTTCATTTGAAGTTGTAGATCAGTATTAGATAAATAATTGTATTGTGTGTAGAAGTGTTAAAGCATTTTCCCTTTAACTTTAATTAACTTACTTACCATTACGCCGTTTCCGTGGGGGTACGCAGAGAGATAGCGCGCAATACTCTTCTGTCCTGACATACAACTCTCGCCTCATCCACATTCATATATCTTCGCGTGCAAGCTCGACGGTTGTGGAGGCTTCTAAAGGTGCCATCTTCCAGTATCTGGTTAATCTGGTCATGCCACGTCTTCCGCGGTCGCCCTCTCTTTCTGGCGCCATCAACACTTGCATTATATATCTTTTTTACACTTCTTTCCTCATTCATTCACTCAACTTGCCCAAACCACCTGAGCGACCTTGTTTTAATTCTATGAATTATGCTAAGATCGGCTTTACATTCATTCTTTAATCTATCATAAATGGATTTGCCACACATACGTCTAAATGATCTCGTCTCCGCTGCATTCAGTCTACTTTCGTTCGTCTTCTGCCAGCTCCAGGCTTCACTTCCATACATCAGTGTCGGTACCAGAACTCCATTAGGCGCCGCTAGTTTTGCCTCGGTAGACATATTTCTATTAGAAATTATTGCATTCAAAGCACCGTTCACCCTATTCCCCACAGTCACTCTCCTCTCGATATCTTTATTAATAAATTATATTATATCGGAATACAATCTGGGATCCCATTCTAGTTTATAGCTGTAGTCCGACTACCCGAAAACATGTATCAAAAATATCTTACAATAATATTTATAAAATTTAATGTTAAATATCGTAATAGTGATGTGTTGGTATTAACTCATTCTTTCGTATATGAATTTTCGCAGCCTTGGTTTTGTATTTTTTGTGTCGGAAAAGAGAGGTAGATATGTGTATACGGTTTTCATATTTTTTTTTACTTAACTTTCAGCGTACCAATTCAAGTTTAACATTAAAAGATGAAACACCCTTTTTACTTTATTTTTCATTCATAAAACCAAAATTGGATTACATTCACTTATTTAAATACAATAAATATCTTCATTGGAAGAGCCGTTTTTTCTCTTTTTTTATAAATAGGAAATCAAAAAATATTAGGAAATTTTAAAAAATTTAAAAAAGTAATCTATGAATTTTATACTCGTAGATGTAATTAAAATTAATAAGAAACCCCACTAAATTACGTTCTTTTTTTGTTTTCTCCTTCGTTATAGTCTTGGCAGAGATGCTTCAGTTGCTGTGATAATACGGCAATAGCCTAATTTTTTGGCACCATCTGCTTTGATCTTCACCATTCCCAACAGCTTCCTGGACCAGGCAATTCACTGCTATATGAAAGCGGATCTCTAGACTCGACTCAAAATAATATCTTTATTTTTTATTATTTATTTATTTATTTATTAAATCCAAAAAGAATATATACAAAATACAATATATATTACATACATTATGAGTAGGTATATTAAATCCTATAAAGGTATATACATATACCTGTACATAGGTTCCGGATATGAGAAGTTAGACATATGTAATGATTTACACACGACTAAAACTCAATAAAAACTATATAAATATGTAACTAGTGACTAATATTAATACCTAGCTTTCAAACAAGTGACTTAGTTGACTTGTTTACTTTGGTTACAATTTTTAGTTCGGTGTGTAATAGACTGAAGTATTTACAGTACTTTGTTTTAGTAATTTTGGACCCTTTTATTAATTTATGTCTGGATCCACCGTCATTATTATTTTTTATTACAGTTCATACAGTTTTACGGTACAGTTGTATTACAGTTTATTATAGTTTACACAGTTATTAAATTTTTGAGTACATTCATTGAAATAGTACTTCAAACTGTCTAGTACAAACTGTTGTCTAACATTTAATACAATACTTTTGCCCTTATCCAATTTTTTTGAATATTCTCTTTTGCATGTCGAATATTGTTTCGATAGCATTTTGTAGCCACCGCCCCACGCAGTGATGTCATGATTTGCAATACATATAAATAAATACAATCCATTCTCGTATACTCTACCGTTCTCGTATTAATATAATACCTACAAATATAATATTTTGCAAAGTATGCCTTAAAATTGTATATACTTAAAATATATGACGACCCTATCTAGTGGGTCCTAGCCGTTATTTACTGCTTTCTACTAATTATCAGTGCGGAGTCATCAACCTGCACCCTTATATAAAGGCTTCTTAGCAACAAGACAGACACTTTGAGAAATATTGTGCGTTCAAGTGACTAGAAGTATAGTGACAACAATTCTTGTAGTTAATATTAGGTCCTTACATATGAAATTGTTATGGTAAGAGCGACAGTTTATTTTATTTTTATTTTGTATGGAATTCAATACTTATATTTGCTTGTAACGTCCGTGTTCTGTTATCCAGTAGTTATGAGTAATAAACTGTAGGATAATATCACGTTCATTGATGTTGTTTATAACCAGAAAGTCATGTTAGAGTATAGGTTGAAGTATCTACCGAACCTACTTTAAAAACAAAATTATTTTTACAAGACCCCGCTATTTATACATTTGATTTTTCTTTAATTATCCAGATTTATCGAAATATTTATTTTACTGTCTCAGAGTCAGAAGACTTGTGTTTAGAGAAGGGGTACAGGAACAAGGTATAAATATGCATTTTAAAACAGTTTTATGATTATATTATGTGTCTACTAGGTGTTTGTGTATATGTTTTTTGGTTTCAATTATAATTTTTTTCTGATCGTTTGGGGGAGATTATTAAAGAAGTAAATTCAATTAATAAATTCAATCAATAAATATAATTTGTGGGTAACATTTGAATAATTTGCTTACATTTGAACTTACTAACTAATGACCACGCTGTTTCCGAAGGGGCAGGCAGGTAGGGTAGAACGCCATGCTCTTCTATCCTGGAACACCA
>JADDOH010006274.1:0-10568 GCA_016648135.1 Agrypnia vestita | reverse complement strand
GCGGCTCTGCGAGTGTTATCTTTTGCAAGCCAGCTGTTAATTTTTATATTTATTTAGGATTAAGTTTTACTGCAAGAATTATCTATTGTAAGCTGTCTATTTTGGAATTTATTTGCGCTGGTTATTTTATTAGCCTTTTCAAATACTACAGGGATTTTTCAGCGGCTAGAACTTTTATGACGCCGTCAAAACCACAAAACACATATTTCCGCAATTAATATTTGAAAATTTTCTGTAATTCTTGTATCTTCGTTTACCATTTGTTGTTCCTTTGTTTTTGTTTATCTTGTAAATAGTTGCTGTGTTATAATTCTTTATGTTCTCTTTTTCAACAATATTTTAATGAAAATAATAAACAGTTCCATAATTATATATAAAATAATTTTGTTTTAAAAATATATTTCCCAATGTTTAAAAAGCACTGGTTATCCGCCGTCCGTCGGCGCACACGTGTTTGATGATTCATTTGGCGCGAGGCGGTCGTTAGTCCGCGTCGCATATTTACTATCGTTTCTATGAATATGATTTGGGGTATTTCGATACCCCGCTTCCGACCAGACGGAAGTTTTGGATGTTTAGTGACGAAAAGGTTAAGAAAAAACCAACATGACCATTATTCGAGAAGAAAAGATGAAATAAGATTGCCATTCCGAAAGAAAAAAGATCTCAAACTTCGGTGATGGACAGTGGGATGAAGTTGTGTGGGAGTCTGCCAGGGGATATTAGGGACGAAAAAAATATGAAAACTTTTAATTTTTTTAAAAAAAAGTTCGTGATACTTGCCTTTGATTAGGAATTTGATATACTAATATTTTACATTGTATATATTAGGAAATATAAAGGTAATTATATTACCTATTTTAAGAATGATTCATAAACATATTCCTATCGCTGGCTTTGCGCCACGCCGTCCAGTTTTACTATCCACACTGTTATGGTACTGAATCGCAAAATACAGTGTTATTTACGTGAACACAATTGGCATCAATACAAATTATCTTTATCATAATACTTACTTATAACAATCAACATCATCCTTATAAAAATCAATTACTCATATTATTAGACAACTGACAAACTTAAATATTTAGGTGTATATGTAGATCAAAATTTAAATTGGAAATTTCATATCTGCGAACTAGATAAACGACTAAGAAAATGTATATATATATTCATTCGAGTAAGAAAAAGAAAAAAGAAAAGAAAAGTTCTAAAAACTAATAATTTTAAAATGCTATACAATCCTTGCTGCAATATGGTATTGTTGGGTGGGGAGGATCATACGCGATCACAATAAATCCCATAAGGATAATCCAAAGATTAATTATTAAAATTATTTTGAAGAAACCCCAAAAATTCAGAACTGAAATCTTACTTAATACATTTAAAGTTAATACAGTAAATATAATTTATAAGAAATTTCCAATACTACAAATATTTAAAGAAAAGAAGACAAATAATTTACAAACATGTCACTCGACTAGATATAAGAGTAATATAAAAATTCCTAAATTTAATACCACGTTTTTTCAAAACAGTTTTTTATAAAAAGGTATACTTAACTTCTATAATTTACACACAGAAATAAAAAGTATTGAGGGATACAATAAATTTAAGTACAAGTTGAAGTATTTTTTTTTACGTTGAATGTTAGAAGATTGTTGTCGGGCCTCAATTTTTGGTGTATCGATATTCTCGTTTGCTGATTCGTCAACTTTTGCCCATGGAGGATAATTTGCGGACAGTGCAGTTTCGTCTGCGTGGAATACTAATTCACCGTTGATTTTGTTGAGATGTGTCCTTTATGTGAGTGGGAAATGGTAGAGTTCTTGGGACCGTACCTTGGAGGAATCCAAATTCACCTATTGGTGGATTACTTGGAGATTCATTTGACCCGACTATCTGAGGTATGTTCGGTGAGTGGCTACTTACCCGTTTGGGGCCGTTTGGTCAGTCCCGTTTTCTTTTGGTTCTGATACGAGTTGTTCGTGGGAGATACAGATGCCGGCAAACATGTTGAACATTTTTCGGCGAAGTGGGGGAGAGTTTGCGCATGTACCATTCCACCAACGAGACCCAAAATTTGTCTTCTGCGCATACCCCCACCACGCCGAAAAATGTCCAAGAAGTTTGCCGGCAACTGTACTGTCGAGTACTTCCCACGAATCTATGAAGATACCTGTACAATTATTTGATTTGCTCAATTTACTTTGCAAGATGGTGAATGTTTTGCGGTTGCGCCCTGTGTGCATATTCCCCCAGTGAACCCGAATGGGTTCTCATTTATTACAGAATTGACTTTGTGATTGAGTTTGGTCTCTTTTGACTGCTTATTATATATTATTGTTTACTTGATTGCTTATTCTATATATATATATATTTTTTTATTAAAAAAAATTATTTGTTAAATGTACAAACTTAAGAGTATTCAATATAATTTAATTAATACACATTTATATTACACGCTTACCCACTTTTAAATGAGAAACGTTTAAGAGAATAAACGAGAATAAAAGAGAAAAAAAAGAGAATAAACGAGAATATTGTATTATTAATTAAGATTTAATATATTAGATTTTCTTTTCATTCTTTCTCATTGTTATTTAATTAGATAACACTACCTATACCTATGATTGAAAGTGGTTATCCCTCACCACACACAAGAATCATAATTCTTTTTGGTGAGGTATACACACAAAAAATATCGATTTGTAAACATTGTTTTTGTATGATTATAAAAATATATATATTATTAATTAATTGAATATAATAAAAAAACAAGAAAAAATTATAATTATTTATATAGAATTAATATTATTACTGATACAGATTAATCCTTCAGTCTTCTAACAATAATGTATTACGATACTTTAAAATAAATAAATATATATAATTCATGGGGAACAAAACATAAATAAAAATTTAGTCCATTAAATTGTAATTCATTCTGTTGGTATATTCTAAGTCTAAGTAATTCTTTAATTCGGGTAATCGGGTGATATGTGCACGTGGGAGTAAACGAAAATCCCGTACCTGTGGCTATTTCTTGGAAGCCATTAAACCCGGCCGCACGGCTGCTAAATTATCAAGCTTCCCAAAGCGGCGCATTTTCGGCGAATTTTATTACCGGGAGCTCCGCCTAGCAACAGAAAATAAACGGTTGTTCGCTAATGCATCCCCACCACCGCCGAACAGCTATAAAAGCAGTGCGTTTTTACTCCCAGCCAGGATACACTGTTCGGAAGGCTCCAACAGTTCTCGCCTTACTGGGAGGTGTCCAGGAGAGATTCCTGGCGAACCTAGGAAGCGATATCGCTGCCGCAGTCGAGTGTTCTCCTGCCGGGCCGTATCAAGTCGAGCTTATGTGAAGCTCGAGTCTCGTCGAGTGTTTACCTCCGAGAAGTATCTTCGCCATCGCTCTTGCTGTCGAGTTTTTTCCGGCAAGAGCCTCCGCCGAATCTGTGAAGTAAGATCCAGAATTCCGCCTTAATTATTTTGTGACTACGCCAGAGACCTAAGTGCCTGTGCTAATTGTATTTTATATTCTGTGTGCTCTTTCATATTTTGACTGTCTATATTTCTGTGTGTTCTTTTCTGCTACGTATGTACATTTGCGTTTTACTGACTATTAATAAATTGTTGTTAAAAATAAACTTTTCAGTTATCTCCACGCCTTTGTCACTTGCACTCATAACTTGAAACAAACCATCCCGTTTCAAACATTATTTTTAAAAAGATATTTATAGATGTAATTTTAATTTTAAACCTAAAACAATATAAAATAAAGAAACATTTTTATAAAAATTAATAATTTCGAAAGTCTCCGCGACGAGCTTAGGTACTATTGTCAACGATAGACAATATATTTTTTTATTTTTGAACTGTGGCTATATACATCTAAAATAATGATAAAATTAAAATATGTGTATGTATACATAACATTATTGTTAGGAGACCGAAGGATTAATCTGTATCAGTAATAATACCTAGTTTAAAAAAGTGTTAATCAAACTATGGAAATAAACATTCATATATGCTGTCGCATATTCTGTACAGTTTCACGCGGCCCCGCATAACAATCTGCCTAGTCCTTGCCCTCCTTGGTCAGTCCAGGTAGTTTATGAACCTTTTCAATCGTTCATTTGCCCATTCATTTTTTTCGCGAACTGAAATAGGGGGTAGGCTAAGATAAGTTAAGATAAGTAAATCAGTCATTAATCGACCAAACTATTTTCTTTGACTGGTGTGGGAGGGGATTATTAATTTTAAATCAATCTTTGGGCTGCTAAAAATGACCGCTGACAGGTTGGGGAGGGGTAGGATTGGTAATTTGGAATCGTTCATTAATACAACCAAAATTTATTTTTGACGGGGGATAGGATTAAGTACAGTAGCCGGCAAACATCTTAAAATTTTTCGGCGTAGCCCACTACGCCGGAACTACGGGGGAAGTTCGCGCATGTACCATTCCACCAACGAGACCCAATTTTTGTCTTCTGCGCATTCCCCCACTACGACAAAAAATTTCAAGAAGTTTGCCGGCAACTGTACCGGTCTTTGAAAAACTTGAAGGACTGAACTAACGAATGGTAGTTCACTTAAGTGAACAGAACAATTCGTTCGTTCAAAAATAACAGTTCGTTCATCAACGACCATCTCTAGTCGGCTGTCATTGACATTATTGAAAATCGCCATTTGCCAATCGCGTCTTGTAAGTTTGGCGTTACCTGGAACGCGCTAGAATCATGAACCGTGCTGACCTAGATATTCCTGCTATCAAGACCGAGCCAGGGTCTGCAGCCGGGAGCGGCGACGAAGGAGCGGGCGGTGGAGCGCCCTGCACGAAGAAACACATATGGCTTCCAGAAATGAAGCAAGAGTGCTCGCGCTACCTGGAACGTACTAGAATCATGAACCGTGCTGACCTAGATATCCCTGTTATTAAGACCGAGCCAGGGTCTGCAGCCGGGAGCGGCGACGAAGGGGCGGGCGGTGGAGCGCCCTGCACGGAGAAAAACATATGGCTTCCCGAAATGAAGCAAGAGTGCTCGCGCTACCTGGAACGTACTAGAATCATAAACCGTGCTGACCTAGATATTCCTGCTATCAAGTCCGAGCCAGGGTCTGCAGCCGGGAGCGGCGACGACGGGGCGGGCGGTGGAGCGCCCTGCACGGAGATAGACATGTGGCTCCCCGACATCAAGCAGGAGTGCTCGGAGTACTCCAGGGAGGCCGACCAGCGCGCCGGTGAGGAGTTGCTTCATTGTTGATTAATTTTCAGTGGTGTGAAGTGCGCGCATCTGGTGTGATCGTTAAAGATGGATGAATGGAAAATAGGGCATATTTGTACTTTACGGCTTGGATCCAGTTAGTTTCTTAGTTGTAGTTCATGGTAATAATTGAGAGCCTTGATTTCAAAATGAAATGTAATGAAGTCGCTTTAAGCTTTAAGAATATTATAAGGCTTAAATGTCTTGTCTTCTTCAACATTAACTTTGACATTTATATCACTAAAGATAAGATGTAAACCACAGACAACGGAAAAATCCGAAATAGTAAAAAATTCTGAGATTTTTGCCGAAGGTGCGTTTACCATCGAAATAATCCGAAAACTCATCATCAGCATCATTCGTATACCTGGGAATCATTGGATCACAAATAAACTTAATCTATATAACGCTTTTTTCTCTAACCTGACTTATTTATCTAACTTGTTTGCGCCCAACAAATTTGTTCCATAGATCTAGTCGAGAAAAAATTCGTCCTGAACTGTGTATTTTGACTCATCTGTATGTCTGCAAGTTTTTTGTATTGGACAAGTAAATTTTTCATATAATAGTGTGTTTATTCGAAATCTCCAATGTGACGTGAGAATTGCGCGCACGTCAGTTGCAAAAAATTAATTTTTTTACAATTTACATCCAAAACTTTTTGTGTGAATTCTATTTCACTTTTCTATGGTGAATTCCATTTGTCAAATCATAATGATTATGTTGAGCCCGTTTGTTCTTTTTTCTTTTATTATTTTTATTTGAATTAATGAGTTCAACAATCACACAAATTCAATCGGTTTCTATTAACATGAATTAGTTTATTGTATAGAATTAGTAATTTATTAGAAACTTCGTAAAATGTAGGTTTTTGAATATTTTATATGCAATTTTAAATGTAGGTAATATATAGGGTTATATGTAGGTAATATGGCAAAAATTTTCAATTTATTTCGAAGACGATTTGTATATAATTTAATCGGGAATAATACTAATTTCAGATATACGTATCTTTTCACAAAAATAAATCAAACATTGTATGATATCATCGATGGCGATGTCTTCGTAAGTAAACATTTCATATTTCGTATAAAATGTTAAAAAACCTACATTTTACGAAGTTTCTTAATAAATTACCATTAACTAATTCATGTAAATAGAAACAGATTGCGTTTTTAAAAATAATAAAAGAAAAGAACAAACGTACTTAACATAATATGAGATCATATTATCATGATTTGACAGTTGGAATTCACCATAGAAAAGAGTAATAGAATTCACACAAAAAGCTTTGTGTGGAATTTGTAAAAAAATGTTTGATGATGAGATGAGTCAAAATACCCAGTTCAGGACGAGTTTTTTCTCGACTTGATTAGATCTATGGAACAAATTTTTGGGAGCAAGCGACTTATGAATCGACATGAAGGTGGATACAGAAACGTCGAAAATAAAGCATCTAGCCGTAGGACGAATTACGGTTAGAATTTCAGACCGACTTTTTCTTAAGATAATGATTAAATTAATGTTTGTTTTCCAGAATCTTTACTAATGCACAGCTTTTTTGCTTGTATGCGCTGCACGTCACTGCCGTTCATTGACATGATACCTCCAAAAAAATGTCGTTCCGGAAAATTTTCGGACATTTTTACACCTTTTCCTTTTTTTAGCTGCTCTTTTGTTTTCTTCACAACATATTTGACTCTTCTCTTCAGAACATTATACACATCTTTTGCTCTCATTCATCCCCATTCATAGTCAAAAAGTACAGCCACGCATTTCTCATCACTTAATTAAAGTTGTCGTATTTATTTTTTGATATCAGGACACCCGTCGATATTACCGAACAGAGTTCCGAGATGATCCTGGATCCAAATCGTGCAATAAATTTAACAAAAATATTTACATTTCAGATCTCTCGAGAATACAAGATTCTTTTTCGGAAACTCCAACTGTGTCTTCGGCTGTCCACCAAAAGCTGCCAAAATTGGAGATAATTTCAAAAGCTAAGAAATCTTCGAGAAGGTGCACACTCACTCCCGCTGGTAAGAAGATGTTTTCGTGTTCTCAGTGCCCGTACACGAGCAAGCAGAAACCTTCCTTAAGAATTCACGAACTCTCACATACTGGCAAGATACTTTTTTCATGTTCGCAGTGTAACTATTCGTGCAATTATAAATCATCATTAAAAGAACATATACTTAAGCATTCTGGGGTGAAACTATTCTCGTGTTCGCAGTGCGAATATTCCTGTAATCGGAAGTCACATTTAAATTTGCACGTGCTTAAGCACACTGGAGAGAAACTATTTTCATGTTCGCAGTGCAATTATAAGTGCAATTGGAAACCACACCTAAAACGACATAAGCTTAAGCACACTGGAGAGAAGGTATTTTCATATTCGCAATGCAATTATTCATGCAATCTGAAATCAGACTTAAAACAACATGCTCTTACGCACACTGGAGAGAAATTATTTTCATGTTCGCAGTGCGATTATTCCTGTAATTGGAAATCAAGCATAAAACAACATGCTCTTACGCACACTGGAGAGAAATTATTTTCATGTTCGCAGTGCGATTATTCCTGCAATCGGAAATCTCACTTAAAACAACATGCGCTTAAGCACACTGGGGAGAAAGTTCTTTCATGTTCGCAATGCAATTATTCGTGCAATGATAAATCATCTTTTAAAAAACATATGCGTAAGCATGCTGGAATTAAGCTATATTCATGTTCGCAGTGCAATTATTCGTGCATTGAGATATCATCTTTAAAATCTCACGTACTTACGCATAATGCAGAGAAACTGTTTTCATGCTCAGAGTGCGACTATTCATGCAATCATAAATCAACCTTAAGAGTACACGTGCTTAAACATACAGGAGCTAAACTATTTTCATGTTCACAGTGCAATTTTTCATGCAATTGGAAATCAAACTTAAATCGACACATGCTTCAACACTCTGCAGAGAAATTGTTTTCTTGTTCGCAGTGCAATTATTCGTGTAATCGTAAATTATACTTAAAACATCATATGTTGAAGCACACTGGACAGAAACTTTTTTCATGTTCGCAGTGCAGTTACTCGTGCAATTGTAAATATTCTTTTAATAAACATGCGCTAAAACATATTAGCGAATAACTATTTTAACGTTCGCAGTGCAATTATTCCTGCAATCAGAAATCGAAATTTAAAAGACACTTGCCTACGCATAATGCAGAGAAATTATTTTTATGTGCACAGTGCAATAAACTTGCAATGATAAATCGTAGTTAAAATCACATGCGCTCGCACATAATCTAGAGAAAGTGTTTTCATGTTTGGAGTGAAATTATTCGTGCATTCATAGATCAAACGTTATGTGCTTACGCATACTGGAGTAAAATTATATTCATGTTCATAGTGCAATTACATGTGCAATCAGAAATCATCTTTAAAATTGTATGGAATCATACTAGCATACTAATTTTAAAATCGAGTCTTAGAAAGCATATGCTTAGACACAAAGCAGATAAACTGTTTTCATGTTTTGTCACATTAAAGTTCCTGCCTATCCGATTATTAGCAGTCTTTGGCTGTGAATATTTTGCGTCATTTAGTTATTCAGTCATTTGTTAATTATCGGCCCTACGTAGGCAACAGAATTTGTAAGAGATGGCGTTGACAGAGAGTGATGTTTGGTTAGCCATCGTATTTATAAGTAAATAGAGTAAGGGAATTTGTGGCCGCAGAAGGGTAAGTATATTAATAAAACAATAAATATCGTCCTATTAAAATGTCGGTTTATACCATGAAGTGCTTTTCTTTTAAGAAACATGCTTCCCTTTCATGCAATTATGTTATATCCGGGTATCGATTGTTATGGAAACAAACAAATAATAATTCTTATGCAAAATGTTGGCCACTCATATAAACATCGTATTACATTGGACATTTACAAGTGGTGGCGACTATTCTGGGACAATAAACATCTCACAATAGAGTCGCATGGAATATGATTTGTTAAAAGTATTCAACATTTCAATAAAAAAATTGTAAATTGACACTTTATTTCGTCGTTGTTTAAAATATTATTAATGTTTTATATATCTATATTTTCTAGGCTAGTGGGTCAGTACGTCGATTACCTACCCCACGAAAAGGATAGCGGGATGAATAATTAACTTTACTTCACCATTTTTTGGCCTGCATACCCACCAGACTATTACCCCAATCCTCATGCTGCACAAAGGTTGGAAATTAGATTCTGTGCGCGCAAAATTCAAAAAACGAAAGTCGTAATAAAAATATAATATATGCAGCGAAATAAACTTAGTTCCTTGGGTAATAAAGTCCCACTAATAGTTAATTACCTAGAATAAACCCCTCGCGTCTAGTCGAGCAGGCAGTGATATGTTCTTGCAAAAAAATTAAGTTGAGTTGTTGTCAGTCGGATATGAGTGTTTGTACCAAAGTGGTGCGTTTATATTTTCGATTTTTGTTCTTCGAACTATGGAATCGATAAACTTAGATAACTTTTTTTGAATATAATCCACATTTTTTTTCAATTAATATTCTACAAAGCCACGATTTGTTTTTAACAAAATATCGTGAATTTTTTCTGCATGCCTTAGACTGCCAAAACTGGGATTGACCTGTATTGATTCTAATTGTTGTAAACGTTCTCTAATACCTTGGCTACAGATTTAAAATCAATCGGAGTGCACTTCAGTACGCCTGTATTCAGAATTTATTTATTTACCAAGGAAAAAACTATTTCGAGTATGGTTAAAGGATCGAGACTTTTCTAAAGAAAGTTAAAAAAGCTGTTTTAAGGGCGATTAATACAACAAGGTATCATAAAAAAGCTTTGTTAAATTTTTGTGGGCAAATACGTCGAGAGTGGATCAATTGTGGACGTCATAAACACAAGTTTAGAATTAATTTAAGTCTGGTTAGGTGGTATAATCAAGTTTTCAATACTACATTTATTTTATTTTTTGTATCTTTAAATTGGTTTATTATTATTATTTAATGGGTATAGAATACAAATAAACACTAAAATAATTTCGCTCTCTCAGATTGTCTTTTCCGACCACTGTGCGCTGTCCTTTAGTCTTACACACCGGGAGCTGGGTGGACTTGAGTATGCACAATATGAGGACCGCATTCTGGCAATTGATGCAAGTTCAGAATAGCTTGTAGATTAACAATATGAATGTTGCCAGAATCCCTGTTGGTCCATTTTTTATACCCCCCCCCCTCCCTTTACGCTGCAGGTAAATCGCTTGAGTACACGATTTTGAGCTATTTTAATG
>JADDOH010006272.1:0-35608 GCA_016648135.1 Agrypnia vestita | reverse complement strand
CAAAAGGAGCCACCCGCGGCAACCACGACCGCGGCTATGAGGGCCGCGGATAGTGAAATGTGTTTCGTGCAACGAGTGCTAGGACACGATAACGTTTGTGAATCAGGACTGCTTGCGTTTAGGCTAGGATTAGTTTTAGGTTAGTGATATTTTTTTTTAGTTGATAAGTCTAAAGATAAGAATTGTCTTTAATTCAATAAATTGTGTAAATATAATATTGGTGGTTGGTGTTTTTAAATTTCCCGCTCCCCTCCCTTGGCAATGCATTTTAATTTTGATATAGAAAGGACGTGAAGCGCCTTGCGGCTATCAATCCTGATTGATTGATACGCGTTCATATCAACATCACACACCTCGACAAGCGAAAGGACAATGTCCACCTTACAATAGTGTATGAAATTTCTATGGTTCTTGATTTCACAGTCAATGCTTAGCGGTACGCATGCGCATTATTGAAATTATTGTAAGGAAACCGGCCGAATATCTACTTTTTTTGACAGTTCTTGAAAGATGCTCGATACCTTCCTTTAAATTTTACTTAAGTTGAATTTATTATAATCACGGTGGATTTTGACCTGTTGGACGATAGTTTTACGGACTGTTATGTTCAATACCTCGATGAAATGGGTAGGATGAATAGGCCGGTAGCAATTCGACGGTATTTGCGAGATTTTGAGAATCCCGTAGAATTTTACAGTTCTCAAAATTTTAAAATGAAGTTTCGGCTGGAAAAGTCGACAGTGATGGAAACAATAATGCCTTTATTGTTTCCAAATCACAGTGTTGTTACCAATCGAGGCCTGCCGATTCCTCCCATCATACAAATTGCGGTAGCGCTGCGTTTTTTTGCGACGGGAAATTTTCAGGTAAATATGGGGAATGAATATTTTATAGATGTCTCACAGACACGAAATTATATTTTTATGGGGAAGTAGGTATGGAAGTCTTTGGGTGTTCATAGGGCTTATGACCTATCGTACGGCTAGCTTGAATGATCACTTTACACAATGTAACATTCACCATTTCCACCCATGATAGAATACCATGTTTATTAAATCTATTCAATAGTATATTGATTGATTAATGATGTCACTGTGACAAAAAATCCAGTACTGTTCTTAAAATTTGGACAAACTCAAAATATTCTAAATATGGGGACTTCAGAAACAAAACAACACAATCTTTAAAGTATTTTATCAGCAATTATCTATAAAATATTTTTTCAGACTGTTGCTGGAGATCTCCACGCAATAAGCCAGCCAACTTCTTGCAGAATCGTGCGAACCATTTCCCGTCAATTGGCACAGCAAGTCAAAAATTTTGTTAAATTCCCTCGGTCGTCCCAGGTCCTATGTGAAAACCGATGGCTATTTTATCAAAAAGCGCGATTTCCAGGAGTGGTGGGATGCATTGATTGCATCCACATTCCCATCAAAAGCCCTACGAGAGCCAGAGGGGAAATATTTAGGAATAGGAAAGGGTGGTTCTCGCTGAATGTGCAAGTAGTGTCCGGTCCGAGGATGGAAATATTTGACATTCTTGCCAGATGGCTGGGTTCCGCACACGACTCAAGAATTTTCTATAATAGCAGCTGTCATAGGAAGTTTGAAGAAGATCTCAGGCATCCTCCTCTGTGACAGCGGGTGTGCTCAGGCGAGCTACTTATTTATGCCAATTACAACAAACTTAAATGCAATAACCAATGCTGAGGAACATTATAATAGGTCACAAATAGCGACAAGAAATGTTGTGGAGAGGTTATTTGGGGTTTGGTAAAGGATATTTCCGTGCTTGAGCAGGAAACTCCACAACAACCTCACAAATACAACCAACATCATAGTTGCTTGTGCAGTTCTGCACAACATAGCCATCGCATCAGGGGACCCACACTTTATCCTTTCCTCCGACTTAGATAATACACCAAGTGCTAACCAACCGACTGTAATCCGGTCTAACAATGTATCCGGCAGGTTAATTAAGGTAGCATTTATCGCTAGGCATTTTTCATAATTTAAATTCTAAAACTAGTATTGAAACTTTTCTTTCATTCATTTTGTTCTGTTCTGAAAAAATACATTTTCTTTATATCAGTTAATTCTCTTTCTCAATTATTATTTATTAATAAATCATGTTGCTTTATTATTTCATATTACTGTTAATAAATTTTTTGAAATATGTTCAGAAGTACTATTTTTGAATTTTACTATTGCAATATCTATTATACATTTATGTGATTTTTCATCTTAATAACGTTAGGACATGAACATTTTATTATAATTTTTAAAGCTCAAAGTAATACTTTGGTTAGTAAATCATATGATATAGACAAATAAGATAAATGACATATCACCTTATACATCTATCTTTTCTTTCACTTTGTGATATATTTCCATTTATAATTCGTAAAAATATCTAATAAGTGGGTCATAATAAGTGCCATAATTTCAATTATTTATTTACCTAAATATCATGTTGCATACTGAGCAGAATATTAGCGATTGTGTCACGTGGGAGGAACTACTTAAACATTCTTGATGTACATATTAAATATATTGATGACTTCATGTCCGGCTAGTAGTATCTCGACAGTACCGTGGCAAGTATTTTTTTGTTAAGCTGCAACAGGCTGTAGGGCCCAATAACTGCGGCGAAACACATCACAAAACACTCCAGGCTTGAGTTAATCACACATGTGTTGTATTGTGACTCCACCGGGAATCGAACCCGTAACTTTCGGAAAGGGAGGCCAGTTTCATGCCCACTGGACTATGAGGGCTGTCATCACAATTCACAGTTGTAATTGTGCTAAAGGTTCCATTACCTTATTGATCCTTATTGAAAAACCTTGAGCTAATTAATGAAACTGCAGAGGACAATATCACGCTAGAGTAAAAACACTATTTTAGATATTGTATATATTTTATTAAAATACGAGTATATCATTTTAATGCTGTAATTTTGTGAATAAAATACAAAACAAAAATTAAGTCACATCAGTCAAATAAAGGTACAAGTAATTTGAATAAAAACATCTATCCGCTCATCAGCTAAATTTGAACAAAAGAGCGGTGAGTGCAGACAAAACAGAAAACCGTGGCATGATACAGATACAGATTACCTACTAATCTTACTGACTACGCTGTTTTTATTTTAATGTATATATATTTTTTAATAATATAGATTTCCTTCAATATTATTTTAATATGTTGTTTATATATACCAGAAATGATTTGTTTTATTTTATACGTCACAATGATTGATTTCTACGAAAGAACTATTTACTATATTTACTCTTTTAAAAAATAATCTATATACTTTGGATATTTTTGTGGTTACACTTAATATTTTTAATATTTAAAGCATTAACTTTGTGTTAAAACATTTTAATTTTTTTTTATTTATGTTAGTATATAATAGTATAAAATATGTAACAGGAAGCGCTAGTTTAAAATTACATTTTTCATATTATTAATAAAAATAGAAAACAAATAGAGACACCCGAGAACATATGGAAACAATCTAAAGCGAATAGACCGTAGGAGATGAATTGGGTTTCTATTTTGGAGGTAGCTTGCCATTAATTTTAGCCGATAAACCAATATCGTACGGCCTTTTCAATAATACATCATGGTTGACTATCAAAAGCCTTGGTGAAATCATTATATTAACAATTAACAGTGCTTCCGTTAAATAATTCGTGAAAACCATCAGATTTGTCTCAACCGGGCGCCCTTTCCTGAGTCCGTGCTGTTCATCAATTATAAATGTCTCTCTTCGGGAAGCGACGATTCTACTTATTATAATTTCAAATACCTTAGCTGGTGCAGAAAAAATAGGTACAGGTCTGTTGTTTTCTACAGATGACATAGAACCACTCTTATATATTGGAGTAACTTTTGACATGTTTCCGGGAAGATCCCTGTAGTAATGGAAAATTATACAAAAAACAAACAGATTTTTTTATTAGTTCCACACAACCCTTTAACAGAAATGTTGGAATGAAATCTGGACCACGAGAATGAGTATAATGCATGTTTATTAATTTTTTAATAGTGTCGGACACATCTTTCTCACTGACATTTTGAACATCAATGGAGAATATTGCTTAGCAGTATTAACATTGAATATACAAACTCATTGAAGTCAAATAATTGACATATCTAATAGCAAATAATTTATCTCCAACAATAGTTCTATTTGGTGCAGATACTTCATGGCATGAACATAATATTTCACATGTCAACAAAAGTATTTAACAGAGCAAGCCCTGAATGAAATTCACTGTAAAATAACAATTATGCAATCACAACTTTTTCTCGTTTGATTATGCTAATGTGTGTCAATTTGGATGTCAATGTAGAGTATCTCAACAAACTGGAAGGCCTTCAAAACTAATGTATCCGTTTCATCTTCAACCTCAAAAAATTCCATCACATGTCATCTTTCCGCGATCTTCTCCATTGACCTATCCAATGCCACAAACCATGACTTGTCTCTACTTTACAATCCTCACTCACATCGAGTATCTTACCAGAACGGAACTTCTGAGAATGATCAAGATATATGTACTGAAATTTGTTCTTTTTACCTTCAGTTGCTCCATAGAAAATATATATTGCTTTTGGATATTGTAGGTAATGAAAATCCTTTCCTACATTAATTTTATTCTGAAAACTATATACATACTTATTTACCTGTCAATGCATGTATTTTTACCGAACTGAATATATTTTTCAATGTTTACTGAAGACATTGAAAAATACATTCCTTTTAAGTTTTTGGTGCCTTAATACGTTTATTAGTACATATTTAAGCATATAATTTTGATACTGTAGTTCTTAGAATAAACTATTTCATTATGTTTAAAACAGAAGATAAATATAAACGAAATTAAATGCCTGGTAAAAGTATTAAAAATTATTGACAATACAGCACTCGTTGCTATTACAAGATGACAGGTAAACAAAAACATTAAAGAATGCCATAGATAAAAACAAATAGACGAGAGCTATCTGACTTGCTCAAGTAGCGACTCTAGAATGCGATTTAAGTTGATGTACCGGAATATGACGCGAACCAGGTTATTAATTTTGTCCTAGGGCAATACCGAAATCAAAGCGCCCATGTTTCAAAGACCACGCGCCATGTGGTCACAGCCGGTCATGTTCGATCTTTTGTTCGAGGACGAAATATGTGACCTATTGTTCAAAAAAATAACATTGCGACGGACGATCGCTCTTAGGATAGCCCGCCATAAAACATATGAAACAATGAATTAGAAAGTTAGGGTTGCCGAAGACATTAATAGTGCACGGCCTTTTGTTAGGATGGACAATACGTTCGCAACCTTTTGTTCTTAAGTAACATCTTGGAAGGGTAAAAACGGTAAACCTTTTCTTGCAGCGGGACGTATATCTCTAACCCCGATTAAACAATAGAAAGAACATCTTGGCCAAATGCGAACACATGGGACAACGTTTTAGAAAGCTGCGTTTGTTAGAGAAGTCGCCATTGTTTTGGGCAAGACATTTTTTAGAAAAACAAGATAATAATTCCGAAAGTCGTCGCAGTAAACTTACTATTGTCCTCGACAGACAATAGAGATGTTTTAGAAAGCGCTGACATACCGATCCCCCACATGGCGACGCGATCCGCGAGATGTAGGATCGTATAATTATTAATATAAGGGCGCGAAGATCCCGCAACGCACGACCAGGCGGTCATTATCAATAAAGATAACGGGGGTCAATCAATTAAGAAGGTAGAGGCCGAATTAGAAATTGAGGCAAAGTGGTGAATCATAATATCAATGTAATATGTACCTAATTAATGAGCAACTGATATGTTTAATTTAGGTAAGGTAATGATAATTTAGATAACCCAGGCCACCTCTGCAGGTGGGGGTTACTCGTTTTATATGTAGTTAAGGACCGAAATGAACGGGACATTGCAATTTGAAATGATAACGAGATCATCCCGAATTAATCTAACTTGTGGCAAATAATAAAAAAATGTATTGATTGTATTATTGCCGACGATGTTTGATATTGATGTAATATATAATATATAACGTAATAGAATATTATCTCGAAAAAAAAAAATGTAACACGGTTGAAGAGATATAAGATTCCGACTTTTTAGGCTTTTGAAATCTGTCTGCAGAAGGAATTTTAGCACACGGGGTTGTAACAAAATAGTTTAATTAATCGCAAATAAGTAAATGCCGTGTTGGAATAAACATTAATATTACTTTAGATCGAGGCTTTCATGTCTTATGTTTTCATGTATTACACCTAGTTGAATAATGTTAATTTGTGAGTTTTAATTATTTTTAAGAATAATGTTAATTTGTCATTAGTTATTCAAGCTCCCAATATTGTGTTTTTTTATACAAATTTGTAGGTTGTAGGTATATAGCCTATCTGTAAACATGCAATTATTGTTTTGATTACTCGTTTAAGCAATATAATTAGTCGGTCTGTTTTAAAATAGTTGTTTTAATCTAGTAATAATAAAGCTTTTGAGCTTTATTATTATTTATTTGTAATTAATTTTACTCTTTACGAAATGTTTCGCATTCAATCCAGCTTACATATTGAAGTAAGAATTTTCATTATTTAGGTGTAAATAATGTTACATTAATTAATTTACGCCAAGTTTTCTTAATTTTTCTTCTAGTAATAAGGTTTAACATAATTTCTTGAAAAAAAAATGTTTATCGAATTTGATTATGTTAGTATATGTAAGCATTCCTTTCGGGAAAGTGGCGTTGATGCAAATTCATGTACTTTGTAATCCCAAAAGAAATTACAAAGATGTATACAGAACATTAACATTAGGGGACCCGCTTGAAGCATGTATCCCATGTAAATAAGTTTTTATGTTAATTGATTCACTAAGAAATGCCACGATGTCTGTATAATTTTAGCCCTTTGTTTTGTATCTCTATGTCACATATTGACAAATATGTTTGGTCCAACTAAGAAGTACGATAGCTTGTTTTATTTAAGCTAAAATTAAAAATAAAACTAAGTATCAAGTACATGTTGTCATTGTTAAAGAAAAAAAAATTTAAAAGAAAAAGAAAGGAAGAGAATATGCGGAGTGGTAAATTTTGAATGTAAATGATAAGGATTGACCTGTAATGATGTAATGTATAAATAACGTTAAATCAATGTTAATGATAAGGATTGACCTATAACGATGTAATGTATAAATAACGTTAAATATTGAGAGGCCTACTGTAAGAATCAAACCGACGACTTAATGATAAGATTAATATTGTAATGCATACTCAAGGAATTTTACTGTGATCTAATGAAACCCTGCGTCAATCCCATGTAATTAGTCAATAATGGTAGAAATAACTGCTCGATAAAAATATGTCTGGCGTGTCGATTTAATTAAGTATGTATATGTAAGCAGTTTTATTTTTGGGTAATGTTGGGTAAAGTGTTGATGCGGATTTGTGTTTTCAATTTTCCGCCTTTGCCAATTTGTACTGTAGTATTTTCCTTAAGTTTAATTCATTTTGCAATGTGTTTTGGTGACGGGATAGGGATATGAACAGTGAACAAAGCGTTCGTGAAATAACAAAGTGTTTAGGCCTACATACCAGAAAAGCATCGAGATTAGCCGCAAACTGGGAGAACAATAGGGGGCGTAACATATGCGACGCCGGGTCCCGTAACCAGTAACGTCCATCGGGGCCTGGGATGGACCCAGAGGAAGCCAATGGACGACGAGGGTGGATCAAGAGCGGCCCGACCGGGAGACGGTCTACATCATCCGGACCAATAGGGAGCTGAGGGATGCCCCCTTTCCACCGTCGGTCACGCCTCAGGCCGGCGAGAAGAGAATATAAGGCGAAGCCAGCCGCCAAGAAGTCAGTCGAGTTGAGGAGTTGAAGTTGGAGTTAGGAGTTGAAGTTAGAAGCTGAAGGTGGAGAGACCAGGAACTCTAGCCTGACCCGTAAAATCGGTCCGGCCGAATACCCTGGTAACTCTCGAAGAAAGTAAGTCCGAACGGTAGCGACCACCGAATCGGCATCGCGACGCCAGAAACGACGTATCAGAAACCGCGACGCACAGTGTACCGCCGCGACGCCCAGTGACAAAAGAAGCGACGTCTCGCTACCGACCGCCACGACGCCGACGTCAGAAGCCGCCGACGTAGCCTACACAGTCAGAGGACGACGCCGACGCCAGAAGCCGCCGCCCACCACGAAGCAGCACGAAGAAGACACTTGCCGAACTCTCCGAAACAGGTTACCCCGATCTAAAGACTTTTTCTCCGCCCACCTGTTTCTACCGAAGTGTTAATTTAATCTCGTCACCATACATTTTAGCAGTAAGATCAGATTTTTTATGTGTTTTGTCTTTTTTTCTTTCTTTGTTTATAATTTGGTCCTCTCCCTCTAAATTAGGGTTCATGTAATTTTTAAATTAGTAACCACTTTGCTGCGTCGTATGTAAGTTAAGATTAATGTTTCATGTAAATTAATTTGCTACAGTGCCCAATATAGAGACTTGTAAAATTGTTTCGATTTCATTATTTTTCTATCCCTTCACCCGCCTCGAGATATCAGTGTCCTAGTCAGTCACCTGACGTTTTGATTGTACCAAGGGGAGGGCGTAACCGCCGGCATACGTAGATCTGAGATGTCCCGGCCGGTTTACCACACCGTGATTTAATCTCACCTCTGACCCTTACCCCCCCGACTCCGGTATATCAAGTGGCGCTTCCAACGCGGGGCTCGTGCGTATAAAGCACGCCGGAAAAGGGTTTTCTGGCGGATGCCACCCTGAGATTCAGATTAAAGACACTGATATCAAGCGAGTGAAACGAGGGATAATAGAATCAAGCCAATCGGTTGGTACTTATACCTTAAAGTACCTGGCGCCCACAGACCTAAGTAACCGAGTCTAATAACTTACCCGGTCGGTACCATATGATAAACTCGTGTGTGACGAATCGTGCACCTAACCATGGGGTTCCGTAAAGAAATAAAATCGTGCGCGGAAAGGGAACAATTTCGCCAACCGCCACAAGTAGGGATATGTTACTATGTAATTTTCCTGCAGACGATTTTTGTTGCGATAAGGCTCGCGGCGCGAGTAGAACCGCGGGTTTCACGAAGGGCGGATAGCGTTGTACAGTCGGCGAATCTTTTCGCGGTTTTGATATGTCCGGGGAGACAACCGGATACCAAAATGTTATTTTATCGGGGCACCAAAATAAAGACATTGTAGTAAGAATAGATTTAAAGTAAAGTACAGACGATTACAACAGCAGTTCTTTTCCCGGAAACACTTCTAATTTTTTTCTCGTTTATATAAGTTAGAATTAAGTGGAGATATTAGAAATTAGTTAACACGTAAGAATAAAATATATTCCGATAGATTATCGAAATGACAGCGGTGTGCCGACAGTCAAACCATTTTGGTTTCGTCCCGGACAATGGGCGCCGGGAAAGGTTGTTTTATGATGCACTCGAGCTAGGAATAGTAAATAGCGGGTCAACGGCCCCAGGCGCCGATAATCCCCATAACACCCCATTGTTACTTAATTAGGAGGGGCCGACCGAGTACTTCAAAAATGTATATTTAGGTCGAGTTTACGGTCGCTGACGATAATGAGTTTAGTGTAGGTCCTAATGTGCCCACTCATTGAGGACAACTGGTAATGTTTTACTGCCTCTCGTAGTAAGAAAGGGAGATTCAGAGTATTTTTTTTCTCTCTCGTTATCGTACACTTGAATATAGAGTAGGCGCCACTTTCTATTTTACCGTTTTTTTTTTTATTCGTCATTTAAGATTTACTATCGGACCGGAAGTGGGTTAAGTACCAAGCGATGCGTAGTTCGGAATTCGCGATAAATAGGATACGAGGTGGCCGAGGCGACGATGTAGGCATTATTTGTTTTTTTTTAATATTCATAATTCTCCTTGTCCAAAACCGGTCTCAGTGCGAGGCGCGTTAGTGCGGCGTGTGTTTATTTCTCGTATGTGTTGTGGCGCCGGAATATGCAGCGGGCGTAGAACAGAGTCCAGCAAGGCTAGAGCGCTGAATGCGGACGCAGGGATGACGAAGTAGGACGAAGCGGGACGAGCGTGAGACGACGGAGGACCCAGGCAGCGGTCACGAGCACGGTTCCATCATCGGCAGGGCGCCGATATGGATGCATAAGGGGGAGACGACGAAGGAAACCGCCGGAGCACAAGGGCGTGTTAGGCGAGGAAGGACCCGAAAGGGGGGTCGCGGGCGCGGACCCCATCGTCGGCAGGGCGCCGACATGGACCCGCCGGAGTGAAGTGAGAAAAAGAGCGAGGAGGGCTGCATAGGAAAACGCACACATACACACACGCACGCACGCAAGTAATAACCGGAAGGGAGATGAGTGACACCGGAAGCCAGAAGGCTGGAGATTTTTTTCCGTTTTCCCTGTTCCCCAATATAGTTTGATAACCCCTAGGTCAGGAGTCAGTCCGAGATATTTTTTTTTGTTTTTGTCGCCTTGGCTCTTCGCGCGGAACGATAGGTTAGGTCGCTGGGCTAATGCTGAAGAGGGAGTGCTAGCGACCATCGAACGCACATCAGGTGGCCTAATAATAACCGGTTCGCGTCAACTCGGGGGGGTGCGTGTTGATGTACCGGAATATGACGCGAACCAGGTTATTAATTTTGTCCTAGGGCAATACCGAAATCAAAGCGCCCATGTTTCGAAGATCACGCGCCATGTGGTCACAGCCGGTCATGTTCGATCTTTTGTTCGAGGACGAAATATGTGACCTATTGTTCAAAAAAATAACATTGCGACGGACGATCGCTCTTAGGATAGCCCGCCATAAAACATATGAAACAATGAATTAGAAAGTTAGGGTTGCCGAAGACATTAATAGTGCACGGCCTTTTGTTAGGATGGGCAATACGTTCGCAACCTTTTGTTCTTAAGTAACATCTTGGAAGGGTAAAAACGGTAAACCTTTTCTTGCAGCGGGACGTATATCTCTAACCCCGATTAAACAATAGAAAGAACATCTTGGCCAAATGCGAACACATGGGACAACGGTTTAGAAAGCTGCGTTTGTTAGAGAAGTCGCCATTGTTTTGGGAAAGACATTATTTTAGAAAAACAAGATAATAATTCCGAAAGTCGTCGCAGTAAACTTACTATTGTCCTCGACAGACAATAGAGATGTTTTAGAAAGCGCTGACATACCGATCCACCACATGGCGACGCTATCCGCGAGATGTATGATCGTATAAATTATATTATTATTATAAGGGCGCGAAGATCCCGCAACGCACGACCAGGCGGTCATTATCAATAAAGATAACAGGGGTCAATCAATTAAGAAGGTAGAGGCCGAATTAGAAATTGAGGCAAAGCGGTGAATCATAATATCAATGTAATATGTACCTAATTAATGAGCAACTGATATGTTTAATTTAAGTAAGGTAATGATTGTTTAGATAACCCAGGCCACCTCTGCAGGTGGATGTTACTCGTTTTATATGTAGTTTCCTCATTTATTCTGTATTCTATTGTTAAGTACCGAAATGAACGGGACATTGCAATTTGAAATAATAACGAGATCATACCGAATTAATCTAACTTGTAGCAAATAATAAAAAATGTATTGATCGTAATAAAAGGAAAAAAACTTGATTGTATTATTGCCGACGATGTTTGATATTGATGTAATATATAATATATAACGTAATAGAATATTATCTCGAAAAAAAAAAAATGTAACACGGTTGAAGAGATATAAGATTCCGACTTTTTAGTCTTTTGAAATCTGTCTGCAGAATGAATTTTAGCACACGGGGTTGAAACAAAATAGTTTAATTAATTGCAAATAGGTAAATGCCGTGTTGGAATAAACATTAATATTACTTTAGATCGAGGCTTTCATGTCTTATGTTTTCATGTATTACACCTAGTTGAATAATGTTAATTTGTGAGTTTTAAATATTTTTAAGAATAATGTTAATTTGTCATTAGTTATTCAAGCTCCCAATATTGTGTTTTCTTTTTTATACAAATTGTAGGTTGTAGGTATATAACCTATCTGTAAACATGCAATTATTGTTTTGATTACTCGTTTAAGCAATATAATTTGTCGGTCTATTTTAAAATAGTTGTTTTAATCTAGTAATAATAAAGCTCAAAATAATTCTTGTTTGGAAAATTTTCAATTGTCTGCCGGGTGGAATGTGGCTTATATAATTTTTTAGTGTTCTCTATTTTTATTCTTTTCCTATATTCTTATACCAGGGGTGGAAGAAAGCTGATTTGATAAGATAATGATTAGTATAATGAAAGTCCAAAAAAAAAATGTTTTGCATTCAATCCAGCTTACATATTGAAGTAAGAATTTTCATTATTTAGGTGTAAATAATGTTATATTATTTAGTTTACGCCAAGTTTTCTTAATTGTTCTTCTAGCAATAAGGTTTAACATAATTTCTCGAAAAAAAAAATGTTTATCGAATTTGATTATGTTAGTATATGTAAGCATTCCTTTCGGGAAAGTGGCGTTGATGCAAATTCATGTACTTTGTAATCCCAAAAGAAATTACAAAGATGTATACAGAACATTAACATTAGGGGACCCGCTTGAAGCATGTATCCCATGTAAATAAGTTTTTATGTTAATTGATTCACTAAGAAATGCCACGATGTCTGTATAATTTTAGCCCTTTGTTTTGTATCTCTATGTCACATATTGACAAATATGTTTGGTCCAACTAAGAAGTACGATAGCTTGTTTTATTTAAGCTAAAATTAAAAAAAGAAAACTAAGTATCAAGTACATGTTGTCATTGTTAAAGAAAAAAAATTAAAAAGAAAAAGAAAGGAAGAGAATATGCGGAGTGGTAAATTTTAAATGTAAATGATAAGGATTGACCTGTAATGATGTAATGTATAAATAACGTTGAATCAATGTTAATGATAAGGATTGACCTGTAATGATGTAATGTATAAATAGCGTTAAATCAATGTTAATGATAAGGATTGACCTGTAATGTTGTAATGTATAAATAACGTTAAATATTGGGAGGCCTACTGTAAGAATCAAACCGACGACTTAATGATAAGATTAATATTGTAATGCATACTCAAGGAATTTTACTGTGATCTAATGAAACCCTGCGTCAATCCCATGTAATTAGTCAATAATGGTAGAAATAACTGCTCGATAAAAATATGTCTGGCGTGTCGATTTAATTAAGTATGTATATGTAAGCAGTTTTATTTTTGGGTAATGTTGGGTAAAGTGTTGATGCGGATTTGTGTTTTCAATTTTCCGCCTTTGCCAATTTGTACTGTAGTATTTTCCTTAAGTTTAATTCATTTTGCAATGTGTTTTGGTGACGGGATAGGGATATGAACAGTGAACAAAGCGTTCGTGAAATAACAAAGTGTTTAGGCCTACATACCAGAAAAGCATCGAGATTAGCCGCAAACTGGGAGAACAATAGGGGGCGTAACATATGCGACGCCGGGTCCCGTAACCAGTAACGTCCATCGGGGCCTGGGATGGACCCAGAGGAAGCCAATGGACGACGAGGGTGGATCAAGAGCGGCCCGACCGGGAGACGGTCTACATCATCCGGACCAATAGGGAGCTAAGGGATGCCCCCTTTCCACCGTCGGTCACGCCTCAGGCCGGCGAGAAGAGAATATAAGGCGAAGCCAGCCGCCGAGAAACCAGTTGAAGTTGAGTTAGGAGTTGAGTTGAAGTTGGAGTTAGGAGTTGAAGTTAGAAGCTGAAGGTGGAGAGACCAGGAACTCTAGCCTGACCCGTAAAATCGGTCCGGCCGAATACCCTGGTAACTCTCGAAGAAAGTAAGTCCGAACGGTAGCGACCACCGAATCGGCATCGCGACGCCAGAAACGACGTATCAGAAACCGCGACGCACAGTGTACCGCCGCGACGCCCAGTGACAAAAGAAGCGACGTCTCGCTGCCGACCGCCACGACGCCGACGTCAGAAGCCGCCGACGTAGCCCGCACAATCAGAGGACGACGCCGACGCCAGAAGCCGCCGCCCACCACGAAGCAGCACGAAGAAGACACCTGCCGAACTCTCCGAAACAGGTTACCCCGATATAAAGACTTTTTCTCCGCCCACCTGTTTCTACCGAAGTGTTAATTTAATCTCGTCACCATCCATTTTAGCAGTAAGATCAGATTTTTTATGTGTTTTGCCTTTTTCTTTCTTTGTTTATAATTTTGTCCTCTCCCTCTAAATTAGGGTTCATGTAATTTTTAATTTAGTAACCACTTTGCTGCGTCATATGTAAGTTAGGATTAATGTTTCATGTAATTTAATTTGCTACAGTGCCCAATATAGAGACTTGTAAAATTGTTTCGATTTTATTATTTTTATATCCCTTCACCCGCCTCGAGATATCAGTGTCCTAGTCAGTCACCTGACGTTTTGATTGTACCTAGGGGAGGGCGTAACCGCCGGCTTACGTAGATCTGAGATCTCCCGGCCGGTTTACCACACCGTGATTTTATATCACCTCTGACCCCTCCGACCTTACCACCCCCCCGACTCCGGTATATCATACTATTTAAAAAATCATAGCATTATTTTACGTCAAATTACGCCTTGAAATAACTGTCTGAGTCCAAAAGTCCACGGTGCAGACCCAAAGGAGCGGAATGGCAGTCGGTGTGAGCCGGTTCCTAAAACAATACTGTTCCCAATATTAAATTCTCCTTACTAATGAGAGCGGTCCGCCAGAGTTTATCTTGCGGGAATCGCTGGATACCAACCAATCCAGAGTCGACTCCCTAGCTTGATGTTACTCCTTGCTGGGTGAGCAATACAGAATAGAGAGGTGAGCAGCGAACTGCCGTCTCGGCCGAAGTGCGCCGTCTTTATTTCGGTTGCGGCGCCTGATTGACCAGCGACGGCGGCCGGGTGGCCGGGCGCTGGTCAATCAGGCGTTAGCCCGTCCAGGTTCGGCGGCTCAGTCTTGTGGTGATTATATTTTCCGGCTGCGCGCTCTGTTTTTTCTTATTTTAGCTCGTTATGTAGAGGGGTGATTTGGCTCATTTTACTATCCCGTATTATTGTGAACATTTCTTCTTATAACTTAAAAAGTTGTTGGATTAAAATTATTTCAGTAAAAACCTTTAGTTTAATAAATTATAAGATTATTTATTTGACATCCATTCGTGTGTACATATACCTAGTACTTTCATGTATTAGAAAAAAATATCAAGATATATCATTTAAGAAAGTGGAGTGTTATCACGAATAACATTGGGTCTTAATTTCTTAATTATTTGATTTAATATGATTATAAATACAAATAAGTTTTCTATATCTTTTCGGTACGATATTACAAATAGGTATGTATACCTTTATAAATTAAATATGCTTGAAGTGCTAAAAATGAAGAATTAAAATTGTCAGTTTGTTTTATTTAACACAGAAACCAATATGAAATGTGAATATCTTATAATAAAGTCAATACAGCGATTGGTTGGGATCATGTTGAGATACATTATTAATCATTGTGAATGCAACATCGTCACGTCTTAACTAACTATTATTGATTGGTTTACTCCTGGGTGAGCAATCCGAGATACATATGTACTAGAATACTCTTTCAATGGAACTTACAATATTATTGTTGGATTTTTACTTTACGCCGGCTCCACACATTGCTCCCAACTCCCAACATTGGCTCTTGTTTATGGTCGGCGCCCATATGAGCCAAACATGGAGCCAGCCATGAGCCAACAAGATAATAAGATAATAAACATAAAATGTTTCCCTCATAAACATGCTTCTCTCATATTAATTTTGTCTATCCACGCATTGGACGTTGGACGCCAACGTTGTGGCCAATATGTGGAGCCGGCCTTACCTTATTAAAAATCATAGATAATCATTTAACAAATGTCATTTTGACAGAAATTTTGTTGACAGCTGTTTTTGTTGACATACTATTCTATATAGAATCATTCATAACCTTTTATCAAAATGGATATCCAATGCAATAGCGAATATCAATTCAAAATACAACATTCATTAAAAATAATACGTGATTTTGATTGGCTTCTTAACTCCTATGTTCTAGTAAATATTTCTATTAAGCTACTTTATAAAATGTTTTTAGCCTTGCATGAAATATATTTATTTCAAAATTATCTAAATGTGCATATTGAATGAATAATCCTGTTTTTATTTTTAAGGATTTCTTTGTAGACGATCATTGGAATAAACTACCACTTTCTTGGCGTAAGGCATTTGACAATATGGAGCCATCTGATCTTGGCGAACTGCTATTGGGACAGAATCCTAAAATTGTTTTACCGCTTTCCTTTATGGCATTGCTTGCGTCACTAAAAGTATTGTCCATTCCAAGAGATTCTATGAAAAATAATAATTTAATGAACTCAATGGCAAAAAATGTACAGAACAATAAAGAAGAATCACTTAACCATCCCCGTCTTGTCAAATTATTCACGAAGCATGTTAAAAATAAAAAAAGACACGAGATAGCTTTGATATCTCAATTGGTTGGAAGAATATCTGAAGAAGAACATTGCAGATCGGTGGTGGATATTGGCTCGGGGCTTGGGCATTTAGTACGCACTTTATCTTACAAATACCAGTTGAAAACTGTCGGGATAGAGAGACAGAATGACCTGACAGCTGGAGCTAGGTGAATATTTTGCATCTTATAGCTTATTTTTATATTTATAATAGTATTATAATAAATATTATATTATATATTACAAAAAATCTTCTTTTCTTGCTTTATATCGTGTCTTGAAGTTCTGAGGATCAAAAAACGAATCGCATTATTCTTTTGGTTTTTCTCAAAACTCCCCTTTTCAAACTGGTGGAGTTGATATTTAAAAAAGTATTTCGTCGATTTCGTTCAAATTTTGCACGCATCTTACTAATAACATTATTTGCGATGTAGCTTATTTTTTTTTTTATGAAATGCCGTTCGTAATTCATGAATTTTTAACTTTAATTTTTTTGGGAAAAAAATTAAAATTACTTTCTACCTGATCTCATTTGTACAAAAAAATCTTATTTGTTTAATATGCTACATTTGAGATATTGCATCGTTTATTAAGAAAATAATTAACTTTTACTCTTAACTCTGGTGACACGATTGTCTCCACCAGCTGTGCGCACCACGGAGAAGGACCTTTGCAGGTCAGCACATAAACTCCATCATTTTGAAATTTTCAAAATAATTTCTTAATGAAAAATTTTATCCATTGTATGCCGTAAACAATAATAATATAATGAATATTTGGTGTATGTACAATAGTTATGTCACAGAAATAAAATTTAATTTGAATCTAACTCTTGAAACTTCAAGGTGGTGTAATGCCTTATGGCTAGAGAATGAGACGTTAACAAACCTAATATCAGATAAACATTGCACTAGCGCGTATACATATTTACATATTCGTTGCAAGAGATGGAGGTTGCGAGAAAAAGAGACAACCATACGAAGTGCCGACACAAAAATATAAGCAAACATCTGAGAGCAGCTCGTACACTTGTATATTTTGTTTTAAGTCTAGAATTTTAAAAAGCATATTTATATTTCTCCAATAATATGTATTGTAAAAAAAACAGCAAGCAATATTTTTCTTACATCAATGTTTTTTAATTTAAAAATGATGTCACATTAGCATGTTTAGGTATTATTTTGACTTCTAGCTGAATTGTCAAAACATGCAAAATACAGACATTTTTCACAAAATGGTTTATTTATTTATTAAATCAATGGCTTTTTCATGATTTTTGGCAAATTTTGCAATTGCATCGCAATTTTTTTTGTACTTTTAATTTCAAATTATCGAGGTCCCGCATAATTCAAAATGTTTTTTTGGGTCCTTTGAATTTCGAATTAACGAGATTGTACCGTACTCTGCAGCATCTCAAACAGAAGCCTAGAAACCTGATTCAAATGATGTTCTCAGGTATTGCTTGCCCAACATAAATTAGCATGCGGCGACTTTGGAACTAAAACCCGCCCCGCCCACCCGGCGGTATCCCATCACCCTGTCATTCAGTTCATTCTCGAATTTGAGCGTTAGCTGTGACATCTTGATTTTCAATATACACAGAATTATTACATCCAAAACAGTCCGCGATGGTGCAAGAACAATTGCCAATGAAGTATTAAAGTTTTGAAAAGCTGAAAAAGTAAATAATGGACCGATATTACCGTTTGACAGGTTGACAGATAGAGCGGCCGCTATTACTGGTTTGTTTCTTTAGTGTTGCCTGACCAATTTTCTATTAAAGGCTTCGACACCGGTAGACATCGGTCACCAGACATTCTGTACATTATGTATTGTGTAATAAATTTACACCCTGGCAACTTCTGTTACGCGAAAATTATGAAAATTATAATGTTTATGAGTTATTTCAAAAGGTGTAAGCCTCTGTAAGCCAATTGTGGTGCCTCAAAATTGTTATTTAAACCTTTCGATGCACAATAACTCCACCTTTTGAAAAAAAAGTTGTGATTAAAACATTATTTAAAAATAATAAAAGGTATTTTGTTTTTTAGAGATCTCGATAGTGAATTTGAATATACTGCATTGAAATATCTGAAAAGTGATTATGTGTTGAATTCATGCAAACCACAGCACATCAATCTGATGTTGACTTCAGAAATGCCTGGGCACATCTTGTCAGAAGTGCTAAGAACACATGTTGATGATTCCTATGGATTTGTGGGACTCCATCCTTGTGGGGATCTCGGACCTTTGCTTTTAAAAATATTTATAGAAAGTCCCGAAGTCAAGTTTATATGCATCGTGGGTTGCTGCTACATGAAATTATCCTGTCAGGGAACCAAGTTCAGAGGATATCCACTCAGTGAATTTGTTTCAAACATAGAGAATAATGAATTATCTTATGAGAGTCGAGAAATAGCTTGCCATGCTATAGAAACTTACTGCCAAAGGCTAGTAAAAGGATTATATGAAGACTTGCAGGTAAAAATCTAATCTAAATCTAAAACCATCTTAGGTTATGGGCTCACTATTACTGTTTTAGTGCTGAGCCATTTTCTTTAATATCTATTGGTACAATAGGAAAAAATCATAGCTGCACACAAACTATGAATTTGATAAAATATTAACTTCGCGGACACTCGGCAAGTTTATATTTTTTACCTATCTAACTCGCGCGCGAAGACACAGTGATGTGAGCAGCGCCGTCACGCTTCACGCAATTTTAGAGAGAATGCAGAAGAAGCGCGATAGCGCTGCTTAGCACTTAAACAGTTAAATAATACAGTGTATCAATAAAGACACTTGTTGTGAGTATGTTTTTCAACAAAACAATGTATTTGCTCCATCTTTGTTTTTCAAATAATTTTATTTGTGAATTGAGAAT
Source organism: Agrypnia vestita (assembly GCA_016648135.1). Lineage (NCBI taxonomy): Eukaryota > Metazoa > Arthropoda > Insecta > Trichoptera > Phryganeidae > Agrypnia > Agrypnia vestita. The sequence goes on along the minus strand of JADDOH010006272.1, from coordinate 16,193 downwards.
TATAAGAATTCACACTTTTTATCATTAATCACACTGTGAGCCAGGTAACTTTCAAAGAAAAATGTATATTTAAATGGTAGCTTCCCTGATCTTTTAATTTTAATTTTATTCTAAATTCCACAAATTATAATATAAATTCTTATTCTTTATTAAAGTTGTAGCAACATTACATTTTGCAGATTTCTAGATATTAATTGTTGCCAATGGTCGAATTTGCCAATTCCGGTGCTAAAACCAATGGTATTAAAAAAATTATTATGTGTTTATGACTAGCAATTCTAAAGTCAAATAAAAAATGCAAAAACTTAAAAGTGCCCATTATCCGAATCGATTCTGTTTGTGGCCAATTTTGGCAGTAATTGATCCGATTATGAGTGCTGCTGATTAATAGCAGGCCCGGCAAAGGGGGAGGGGGGCACTTGAGGGAAAAATTTTCCGGGCCCCAAAGTCTATAGGTACTGTACCATGAAAATAATACATAATTAAATTCTATCGCTTTTTGGATTAGGTTATAAAATGTGTTACTAATGATAGAAAGCGGCTTTGCCCACTCGCTTTTGTTGTATTTCGGTCCTTTTCCTGGTTACTGCAAATCTGAAAATGATATCTTCATGTTTGTGTTTACTGGGGTATTATGCCGTGTTGTTACGACCTTTCGGGCCGACGTTTCGGATGGACCCTGCAATGGGATCCGAAACGTCGGCCCGAAAGGTCGTAACAACACGGCATAATACCCCAGTAAACACAAACGTGAAGATTCTGAGTGGCCGTGAAAACCTAAGAACATTCTTAACCAACCTCTATGGGGAGGAAGTTTATTTATCTACACGCCGACTGGAGAGCTTAAGGAGTAAAAAAGAAAAGCTTCTAAGGCCCGGTTGTTTCAAGTTCGATCAAAGTAAGCGTAGAGTTTAAACTGAAATTTTACGGTCTCCACCAATCAGACGATCCGTTTTCGTAAAAATCTATGCTTTTATCGACCGCTTACTTTGATCGAACTTGAAACAACCGGGCCTAAGCAACTTAGCTTTTTTGCAACGCTGTAAAGCACAGTCGGTGACACCATCATTCATCAAATTGCGAAGACACATCCACACGGAGAAGGCTGAGAGAATATTCCAAAGAACTGAAGCTGCCCTTTTGAGAGAACGAGTGTGCAACATCCGCCTGGAATTGGACAAAATAACAAGAATTCTCTTTGACCTGCACCTGAGCCTGAGTGGTACATTGAATTACGAAGATTGGACGAAAGTGGACAAAATGACGTCAATGCAAGCGTGGCGAAACAAACAATTGGTGGAGACTCGGCAAAAACGGAAATTTGAGTCACTCAGCCGACATAAGAAAAGCTCAACTAAGGAGCTGGATTCTACCAAAGTGGTGAAAAATTTATCCAGCCTTTCATTGGACAAGGCCGCGATATCAGTTTTAGCTAAAGGTTTGAATTTCGCCATAGCACCAAAAAGCATTCCAGTTGACGACATAATCTGCGGCGTAGAAGCGGCATTGCGCAAGATTCCAGTGGCCATCGCAGAAGAAATTAGACAGGATACATGCGCTATATTAAGAAAGGCTAAGCCTCCGCGTCCCAATATATCCAAAGAGGAACACGCAGCTATAAAGAGCCTTCGCGCAAACGAAGACATCCTGATTCTTCCAGCAGACAAAGGCAATGCCACAGTGATTTTGGACCAAGTAGACTACATAGCGAAGATGCGGGGACTTTTGGAAAGCAGCACTTATAAGAAAATCAAGAAGAATCCAACGGATAGAATCGACAGAAAAACTAGGGAGCTGGTCAAAGCTTCCAGTATTCCAGCCAATTTGCATTTCAAACTATTTGTGCAAGCATCAAAAACACCAGCAATCTACGGGCTTCCCAAAATACATAAGGATGGAGTGCCACTAAGACCAATTGTGAGCGCAATAGGAGCGCCAACATACAAGCTGTCACAATATTTGGCCGGTCTCCTACAGATGCAGACGGGGAAGACGTCCTCATGGGTGAAAGACTCAGCACACTTTGTGAATATGCTAAAAGAAATAAAGTGTGAAAGGGGTGATATACTAGTCAGTTTTGACGTCATATCCCTCTTCACTAATGTGCCTGTGGACGACGCTATGAGTCTGTTGGAAGAAATTTATGATGAAGACATCTGCGCACTGTTTGAGCACTGCCTGACCAAGGTGAGCTCTTCCAACAAGTGGAAGGCGTAGCGATGGGTAATCCACTTTCTCCGGTGATTGCTAACTTTTTTATGGAGAAATTCGAAGAAACAGCACTGGACACAGCATCCTTTACTCCGAAGGTCTGGTGGAGATACGTCGATGACGTGTTTGCAATCTGGCCGCATGGTGAAGACAAACTAGGTGATTTTTTGGAATACCTTAATTCACTACATAAGAACCTGAAGTTCACCATGGAGATAGAGAAAGACAACGTGCTGCCTTTTCTTGATGTTGAAATAAAAAAGAAAGCCGATGGGAGTTTCGGACACAGAGTTTATAGGAAGCCTACACATACAAACCGTTATCTACATGCGAACTCCCACCATCATCCTGCTCATAAAAGAGGTCTCATCAACACTTTGGCCACGAGGGCCAAAAGGATACGCCAAGATGAATATCTACAGGAGGAAATGATAACACTCAGCGACGCACTGGAAGGCAATGGTTACCAGAAGCGACAGATACAACGTGTCATAAGTACGAGGTCTGTTCGCCCTGAAAAACATACAGAACCTGAGTGCAAAGGCATCGCCTTTCTGCCTTTTGTCCAAAGCGTTACAGACAGAATTGCCAGAGCTCTCAAGAAAAGAGACATTAAGACAGTTTTTGGTACCAACTTCAAAATTAAGGATATGTTGAGATCAGCGAAGGATCGAGATCGCTTAGAAACAGACGGTGTGTATAGACTCGATTGTCAAGACTGCGATAAAGTATACGTGGGGCAAACGGCGCGTACCATTTCCAAAAGGGTCAACGAGCACAAACGGGCATGCAAACTCGGTCATCCAGAAAAATCAGCACTGGCTGAGCATTTTCTGGATACCGGCCATCATTTTGCATTCGAACCGAAAATCCTTGGAAAGCCGAAAATCCTTGGAAAGCCTAAGAGTCACCATGCGCGTCTTATCAAGGAAGCACTAGAAATCTACAAGCATCCGATAAACATTAATAGAGATGATGGTCTCAAATTAAAAACATCTTGGTATCCGGCGCTTCAAAGTCATTCTCGTCGCAGACTCCGCAGAGATAGTGATCAGACAACAGATGAATCATACATACAACACAATACAAACACATCATGACTTCGGCACGGTATTGCAAGCCGATACTTAACCACAACACCAACATTCAAGACAACACATCAGCCCTGATGATGGACCCTGCAATGGGATCCGAAACGTCGGCCCGAAAGGTCGTAACAACACGGCATAATACCCCAGTAAACACAAACTTGAAGATTCTGAGTGGCCGTGAAAACCTAAGAACATTCATTATTAACCAATCTTCTAAGCATTCTATTTAAAGATTATATAATAAAAAGTTATTTAAAGAAGAAAGGGGAACATTAACCAATCTTTATTAACCATTATTAACCAATCTTCTAAGCATTCTATTTAAAGATTATATAATAAAAAGTTATTTAAAGAAGAAAGGGGAACATTAACCAATCTTTATTAACAATTATTAACCAATCTTCTAAGCATAAAATAAATAGCTGATAATTTTGAGAAACCGAATGATTAAAAGAATCATGTATTACTATGTAACTACATATATACGTATAGGTTTTGTTAAATTCCTTTTTATTTTTAAGTACTGAAATATTAAAATTCAAGAAAATGATGCTAAATTTATATTATAAAATTATTTATATTATAAAATGAATTTTATTGCTGCGAATTACTGCAAACATTTAATAAAACCTGTCAATATTCGATATGATTTTTCAAAAATGCTTCGCGTGTAAAGTATAACTTTTGTTTAAAAAAATAATGGAAATTTACAAGCTATCACACAATTAGTCTCTTAGGTCATCTTTGTTTTTAACTAAAAAATCTATATTATTTGAGTCGTTTTTAAATATTGATTTATGTTGTGAGCTGTTAAGATTAATTTTTTTTTTGCATAAATATTTAGCCCCTTCGGTACGTGCCTGCGATAAGAATTGTGATAGACAAATTTTACAGTGAAAATGTGATCAGTGTACAGTGAAAAATACGTGTGTGTAAACTATAATTTATGGAAAAAAATGAAAATAAAATGGATTTTTACTAAAACGTTATATAAACCACACGATAACGTCGACCAATATCGATATTATTTTATTTCCTTCGCGGATGCACATTAACTCCTTCCATACATAAAAGATGTACCAGTCAAATGTATCCAAGTGGTTAATGCAGTTGTGTATTTAAACTTAATACCTTCGTCCTACACTACAAAGTGAACATAAGCATCAAAAATACACTAAAAGAATGACGCTGCTAAGGTTATTAGATGTGTATTACTATTGCGCACACACTGCACGCACCTTCAGGTAGCACCCCCATTCACCTGTGTCTTTTTAGTTTAGAAAGGAGAACAGGTGAATCGGTATGTCGAGGGGCGGATAATGGATGGCTATTCATTCTCTTTGAAAACTTGCGCCAACTGTCACCACAACTAGAAACAAGGCAATATAGTTTATGAATATAAATGAAAATGCAGAACCACCTGCTGGAGTTGATAACTCATATTTATAACATCACCATTCGGACGTTTCACAAGGTAGCTAGATATTGAATACAAATATTAAAAAAAAAACTTTGTCTTAACAGAAACCCACTCACTGCAACTGGTTAGTCACAGCAGGCTTTAGTTATGTCTCACGTTGTACATTATAAAATTTATATGCTGAATGTATAAAATAAAACTGTTAATAGATATTTGTTAAAAAATTAAATATATATAAAAAATTGATTATTAATAAAAAAGCTGAGTTGACAAAAATTTCATACAATTATATGTAATGTTATGTTCATGGAGATTGTAATAGTCAGTACATCGGTCAATTTTCCAAAAATATCAACGCTAGACATAAAGTACATGATCGTGGTCTAATTAGCAATAACTTTTCTGAATTAGCGAATCACAATGTGGATAATTATCATTATATTCATTCATGTACCGTTAAACTTCTCCATCTCATTGAGCGCAGGGCAGTAAAATGAAATAAACTGAAAAATTTGAAATAAAAAGAAATCTGAAGTCGGCTATTAATTTGCTTAACAATTTCACATTGAGCCAACTCTTCTCCTCTCCTTTCAATATTCCCATTACAACCACCCTTCCACCTTCAACCAGTAACTCCGTCTCTTTTTGTCAATACTTTTAATTACATGTTTAATTACATGATATTAATACTTGACATGTTAATGAGGGGTTTTATCTCATATTAACCACTTAGAGCACATTAGACCTAATATTTATATTGCATATTGTGTAATTAAAGTGTACAATATAATGTAATACTTATAATATAATATAATGTAATATATATTATATAATACAGAAAAGTTTAAAATTAATAAATTCATACATTTTGAAATTTCCAACACTTGTTTACGATTTTTGATTATTTTAAAATGCTTTTTATTCATATATAGAGATGATTTTAAACAATACATTGTATTTATCTACGCACTTTGAGTCTTTAACCACTAACTAAAAGTTTTGTTGAATTAAAAACACGTTAATTACTATTTAAAAAAATACACAGCATGAAAAATATAACGAATGTAAAAACGGACTGTTTTTAAATTTGATTTTACGCCATTTTTTGACAAACTCTTATTTTTTGTAATTTCTATTTTCGTGCTAATAAATTTAATTTTTTTAAATAGTTGTATACACAACACATACTTACGTAAAATCAATAAATTATTTAAAATCATATGTTTACATGATTAAAAACCATTTGAAAATCATCAAAAAACGTAAAAATTTGTTGCACACGTAAAAAAAAACAATTTTTAACAAAACAAAATTATATAACTTTATTAATATTGAACGTTTATTAATTATTTAACTAAAGTTTTATCGTCCTAATGTTAGCTCGTAAGAAAACATATTCTGCGTACATACATATAAATATTCGGAATCTATTTTTGAACAAAAACGTCATATAAAAATATGTATTTGCAGTGAATGTCCAGCCTTTAAACTGCTTACTATTGGTGGTTCCGAGTTCTTTTATTCCAAGCCCCCCACTCTCCGCGTTCTTCTACTTTTTTTAAATTCATTCAACTCTTTCCCACATCCCTGTCCAAACACATTCAACACCATCCCACGTACCATGTTCAGTATTCTGGCGTGATGTGGCTTAGACTCATGATTAAAAAAAATTAAATTTCCCTTACTCCGGGGTATACTAATCACTCGTTCCATAGAAAAAAATATTATTTTAATTCATATTTCAGTCCTTCTAAGTCCTCCATTTTATAGTTGTTTTACCGATACTGATACGCTGGTATTCCGAACGTGCGTTCAATGTTTCAGATTCTTTGACAAGGATACATGTATGACACACAAGTCATTTTGTACATACCTGTCTCGCTTAAATGATCTGTGTTGAGACAGGCACAGCTTACAAGCAGTTTACAAACAGTTATTACAATTCAATTATTCAGATTCAGTGGCGTAGCTATCGTCTAGGCCCGGGGCCCAGAATCGCTAAGCAAGTTCAACAGTCGAGTCGTAACAATTTAATACAGCGCAGAAATCTGAGTTTAGGAGTAATAAACGTTGTGTCAGGAGTAATAAATAAATGTGTATATTTGTATTGATTGCTAGTTGATGGTTCCCTTACATTAACTATTTTATCTCATTGCAAAAATTTGAAATATGAAAATACTAAATTCAATGTGATATTTTTCTATTTAATTTAAATAGTATAATAAATAATAAATAAAATAAAAAAAATAAAAATAGTAACTTACAAATTTTTAAATTCCCAAAAATAATTATTTTAATAAGTTGTTCGTGCCGAGGTTCCGGAATTTTATTCGCCCACTAACTATTTTAATGTGGAACGGATTGATTTATACAATATTTGTCCAAAGCTGCTTTCAATTCTTCTTTTTATAAAGGTTACGTAATATGGTTACGCAATAACACGAATAAGGCCCAGGATCGAGAAAAGTAATAGAGAAGCGGTTGGCTCTGCATGCTGAGGCAGCTAGTCATGCTCAGTTGTAAGAACATCGATTGAGAAAGAGAAAAAATCTTTGTATAGACGGAAAAATAAAATCGATGCATCGACTAAACTACCGTTACTCTTGCAGAAACCGGTTAACTTGACAAGTTACCTATTATATTAAAATAAATAGTTCACCCTGTACGCATAATAACATTGCTAGGTTATCTTAAAAATAATTGACCACTATTACGCTTGTACAACATTGCACACTTCGTCAATTTTGTCGTGATGACACTAGACAGATGTCCCGACATGTCTCATCGAAACTTTATGCATAATAAATAAATATGTCCCGTCTATTACATAATAAAAGTATATTTTTAAAGCGATATATATTCTTTATAACATTCTGTGATTGAATTTGAGAATTTTAAAATTGTCACACTCTCTTTTATATTAATTTATGCATTAACCTTTTAAAACTATGGTGTTCATAAATGATTTCGTCAAAAAATAGAAAAAATACGTATACAGGGTTATTTGGAAAACATTTATAACTTCATAAGACTATAATCCTGCCTTGATTATGAGTCGAAAATGTTCAAGCTATCATGACCTAATATTAATAATTATGGAGATATGCAACATCAAAATTTGCATTTTTTTTCAATATTTCTGACTTATTTTTTGTAAAACGTTGGACTGTCATTACAGTAACTTATATCGATTACGAAAAATTCATTCGTTTCAAAACAAGTGAAATAAAATGATAAAAACCCTGAAAATTTTCCGATTGGAATGTTTTACAATTGGACCGAAAGTTTTTATGTTATTATTTGACTTGTATTAAAGGGAATGAATTTTACATATCCGATATAAGTTACTATTGAAAACTACTATTGAAAAAAAATGCAGCCTTTGATGTCGCATATTTATTTATTTATTTTATTTTGGGGAAAATTAACAGCAAATCAACATCTAAACAAATATAAAATAATGGTCTATAAAATTATGCCAAATACAAATTTTCCACTGAATATTATATAATAATTTAATTTAATTTAACTTCATTTAATTTAATTTAACAGCGAGTGGAGAGGGTGAAGGGGAATGTGGGACGGGAATAGAAGGGAAGATATATTGTACGAATTAGTTGGGGTGCGGTTGTGTAGATATTGTTTGTTTTATGTTTCTTATCGTTGAGTTGAAAATGTCAATGTGGTGATAGTTTGTGTTAAATGAATTTGTGGATCTGTACATAAAGGAGTTTGTTTTTTAGTTGGTCTTACATAAGGGGAGATGAAAAGTTGGTGAGTGTCTGTTATTGCGAGTTGGGATGTGGTAAGATATTCGTTGAAGAAGTTCCGGACTATCAATTAGATGGTGTGTTATTTTGAATAACATCACCGCGTCAGCTATGTTTCTTCGACAAGTTAGAGTTTGCATGTTAAAAAAATTCGCAGAGTCTTCATTGCTTAAATGAGATCCAAATGAACGGACGTCTAAATATCTTGGGAATCTGTTTTTGACGCTTTCAATTCTATTTTCGTATACTGCATAACCTGGATTCCATACCTGAGATGCATATACTAAAATACTACGAACGTATGAGAACTAAAGTGTCTTGAGGGTACTGAGATTTTTGAAATGTTTACATGTGCGTATGACAAAGCCAAGCATAGATGAGGCGTTATACCATGGGGGATATTTCGTATTCCAAGTAAATTTATGAGGAACGTAAAGATTTATGAAGCTTTTTAAGAAGTTAACAAGAGCAATTTCTATTTGATGATAAGACTAAATAGATTCCCAATTAGCTTGTTCAAGAGCGTAGTTGATAGAATCGTAATCTCCACGATTAAAAAGAAGAACTCTCCTTTTTGTATTTATGAGTACAGGGTTTTCCTGGAATGGAAAATCAATGGATATGGCTTTATGATGTGTATCTTCCGGAACCAGCGGGTCATGTTACCTTCGATTGATGTTAATAAGTTAGACAGAACTAGATCTAAAATGTGGCCACTTCACCGTTAAATTGAAGCAGATTTAGAAAATGCATACAGTCTATTAAATACTTGCTGTTATGTGTAGAATGATTACATGCTTCATAATGTGAAAATGATGTAGATTTTATTCATGTAATTTCAGCCAGATTAAAATCTCCTAAAATAATAAATTAATATAGTCAGGGTAATCCTGACTATATTCGTTAAAAGCGGGGCAAGCGAGTGGCTATTAAGGTGTTTCTGGACCCTAACCTAAACGTCCTCCAAGCCTTTCGGCACCTAGACCTGAGGGTGTGTGTTGGTGTAGTCACATCTTACACCATGATATCTCCTCATCATAGCATCCTTGATATCTATGTTGAAATATTTCTTGTTGAAAAACCTCATCAAGCTTTGGGGATGGTTAGCTTATCTGGTCCTAGGATTCTCTGAAGATTTTGCACTTCTTTCGTATTTGTAATTTCTTACTTGTAATAAAACAAAATTATGTTGATTGACTAAATATAAAACGCACAACTGAACGCCATTGACGATCTAGCAGAATTTTATACTTTTTAGAAATGGTCGTAATAGTAATGGTAATTTATTGAGGAAGATTTTTCTGCTTTCTAATTTAAATTTTTGCGAAAAGTAAGTTGCTGTTTATATTATAATAATTAGAAGACGGGTTTAACTCTCACACACAGCCATAATCTGTACCTATAAAATTCAATGTCTGTCTGTCTGTCTATCTGTTGTCTATACAAATCTACACCGTTTGTCCGATTCGATTCAAATTTAGCATACTTATGCTTTAGAACCCGGTGGGTAAGCGATATTTCCCCCGTATTATTTTACCCATTCCCCTCCCCCTGATATATATTCGATGCAAATCTATACCGTTCAAATCGAACCTTTGTTTCCTCCCACAAATTTATTTTCAACTTAATCCTTAACCCGTACGAACAGCTAGTATTAAATACAAAACAATATATCTACTTCCACAATTCTAAAATAAAGCGGATTCATTGTAAATTTTTCTTATATAGGCCCCGGCGGATATCATAAGTGACTTATCCCATCCCCCTCTTTACCCCTCACCCTCCTCCCTTTTTACACCTCCACCTTCGACTGATATATTTTCCAAGCAAATCTCTACAGTTCGATCGATCTGACTTAAATATTGCATACTTATTATAAGGCCCCGGCGAATAACATAAGCGACATTTCCCCCTGTCCGACCTGTCCCTGTACCCCTCCCCCTTCCAGTGACATATTTTCCATGAAAATCTATACCGTTTGACCGATCGGACTCAAATTTTGTATAATTATTATTCAGGCCCTGGCGAACGACAAAAATGACATTTCCCTCCTCCCCATTTACGCCTCCCTCTCGCCTGATATATTGTCCATGCAATTTAAAAAAAAAAAAAAAAAAAAAAAATCTGTACCGTTCGACCGATCTGACTCAAATTTTGCATATTTATTCTTTCGGACCCGGCGGGTAAGATAGGCAACATTTCCTTCTCCCCCTGTACCCCACCCCCTTCCCCTAATATATTTTCTGTACAAATCAACACCGTTTGACCAATTTGACCCAAATTTTGCATTCTTATTCATTAGGACCCGGCGGCTAACGTAGGCGACTTTTCCTCCTCCCACTTCACCCCCACCCCTTCCAGCGATATATTTTCCGTTCGACCGATCTGACTCCAATTTTGTATAATTATTCTTTAGGACCCGGCAAGTAACAAATGCGACATTTCTCCCTAGGGCCCACTTCACTCTTCCCCTTAACAGTGATATATTTTCCATAGAACTTCAATGCCATTGACCATTGCCATGTACCATTCGACCGATTGGATTCAAATTTTGTATAATTCTTTAGAACCGGGTGGGTAACATAGGCCACCTTTCCCTCTCCCTTTTTCCTCATCTCCTCTCCCTGATATATTTCCCGTACACCGTTTGACCAAGCTGACCCAAATTTTTCATACTTATTCTTAAGGATCCGGCGGGTAGCATAGGGGACATTTCCCCCTCTTCTTTATCCCATCCCCTCCTTCCGATATATTTTCCATAAAAATCTGTACCGTTTTTCCGTTCTGACCCAAACTTTGCATACTTACTTTTTAGGACCTGGCGGGTAACATAATCAACATTTATCTCCTCTCCCTTTATCTCACTTCCTTCCCTAATATATGTTCTGTATAAAACTACACCATTTGTCTGATCTGATCAAAATTTTTCAAACTTATTCTTTAGGACCCAGCGGGTAACATTGGCCACAGTTCCTTCCTGGACATCCCATTCATTCCACCATTAAATAGAAACATTGTTTTTATTAGAGGTTTGCATAACAATGGAACCTTTATTTTCCCTCCACAAACTTATTTTTAACTTCATCCTTAACTAGGGACACGAAAAAAGTATCGATACTTTGTAGTATCGAGTACTTTTCTTTCGATACCGATACTTTTTATTTGATACTTTTACTCAATGAGTACTTTTTGGCAAGTATCGATATTTTTTAAAAGGTATCGAAAAGTATCGATAATTTTTTCACTGGTGACCTTATTTTTTTTTTGGTTGCTAAAAGCTAGGGATGGGTATCGAATATCGATATTTTTTTCTGGGATAATCAATATTGTTTTCTTGGCGACCTTTTTTTGGTTACCTTTTCATAGACATTTTTTCTCGGATAATCGATATATTTTCTCCCCTGACCTTTTTTTTCCTTATCCAAAAGCTTATTCCCCTTACATTTTTAAATAAATATTGATATACCGATATATTTTTCGCAATGTATATTGATTTTTTCGATATATTTTTCCGCCGACTTTTTTTTTTTTTTTGGTAATCGATATATTTTCCTATTTGTTTCGATACTTTTACGAGTACGATACTTTTTTCCGATACTACTCATGAGTACAGTATCGATACTTTCTATTCGATATCGTGTCCCTATCCTTAACCCATGCAACGCCGGGTAATAAGAGCCAGTTTGTAATACATACACAGCCGTACCTACTCAAGGATTCGCTTTACAGACACGTGTCCAGAGCACCACGCATTGTTGCGTACCCGATGTTTGGGCTGCTCACGTTCACGATGTTCGACGCTAGCCCGATATCCGGAAAAAGGTAGAAAGTAACCGGTAGGTGGATTATGCTAAATTATTTCGCAGGTAGGAATCTAGGGATCTCGATTTGCATCGGAGTTACACACCGGGAACGTGGAACGCACATCGAAACAATGCAAATCGAATCACAAAATCCCATAAGATCCATCGAAATGCGAGATGCGTTCAGCAATCGTCGGGAGCAAATGGCAATAAAGTCTTACTTTCAAATACCATAAAAATTCATAACAAAAAACTTATCATTCTTATCAATTTCGTATTTTAATAAAATATTCAATTAAAAAGCATAAAGAAATTAATGTATTTTTTAAAAATGAAATAATGCATTAAAAAATTTACTTTCAGACGGTAAAAGTCAAACTACAAATAATTATAAATTTTAGCATTTTAAAAAATTGGACTAATTATAGTTTTTTTTATTGTCTCACCAATACCAAAAATAATTAAAGATAATTAATAATAAACGATAAATAATATTAAAGATAAAGAATAAACGTTATCTACAAAAACAATAATAAACTTTTAAATAGCAAAATAAAGTCCAAAATTAATGATGAATTCTTACAGTAAAAATTATCGAACGAATTAAAAAGAATTTAAATTGTCTAAATTTTACTGTCTCCATTTCAGCTTAGTAAAAGATATCTGATCTCCCCTATTCTCTGAATTACCATAAAACGTAACAAACTGAATTTACCGCTATTATGTAACATTGCATATTTCGTCAATTTTGACGTTTAACAGATGTTTTAACAGAAAATTTAGACCTCCTATCGTGGCAGTTAAAAGTCTCCATAGATTTGTTTGCCAACAAATATGATTCGGCTATTTTTATATTATTTATTCTCCGAGTTACTCGGTGTAGTGGTGATGACTCTCGTCTACTGATTAAGTGGTCGGTGGTTCGAGTCCCATTCCAGGATACCAGCGAGTTAGTCCTATTTCCATAGCGTAATCGTCGAATATTGACGCGACACGTATTTCGATTTGGCATCTCCATTAAAAAAAATAGTCTTAGTGATAAAAATCGCGAATTCGAGGTTTGTGTACGAATGTATTTAATAAAATATAAACATTTAGCGCGAGAATTTAGAAAAAATAAATAAAACAAAATATATTCCAAATGTACGCTATCTACTACTAAACGCGATAGTTATCTCACTCGCGACAAACGATGTCATCAAAACAGATCTTCGCTCGAAATGACGTACTACGTGGTATTATTTGACATATTGAGTCCTCGACAATTTGAGATATAAATATCGAACGTCGGGAAGAACACAACCTCCGCGGCAGTGGCGGCCACGCGGCCATCATCCGGCCGGGCGCCACGTGACCGGCCATCCCGCGGCGCGCCGTGCCGCGCGGGCTCAGTCCACCGGTCCCCCCGCCGCGGACCGAACGCCCTCCGTGCTCGCCGCTCGCCGCTCGCCGCTCGCCGCGCTGCACCGCCCGCCTCCAGAACGCACCGAGCGCCGCGTCACTCGCGCGCAAATAACTACGAGATTGCCTTCATGAACTGTTCTTATTTTGCAGGTTCGCAAAAACGTTCCAAACCGAAGCGAGTGACGGCCTACCGGCGAAGCGTGCGCCCCAGCGAGTGCCCCGCCGACAAGTGGGAAGATGAATGAGATCGCGAGCGCGCTCCGCCTCGTCCGATTTTAAATCCCACGTGCGTCCCGCGTGCGCCGAACGGGTGCGCCAGAGCCGCCCGACAGCCGTAGTACTACCTCCAGCGCGGGCTGCAGATCGCGGATTACAGATTCGTCCGCCGCATTCCGGGGGCAAAGTTTACTTTCCCGCCGTTTCGGACTAATTCTCGAGTCGGGGTTCGCGGTGCGCGTCAGTTCGTCCGTCGCGTCTCCGAGGCGAGAGCGAGGACCCGGCGATACAGCTCCGAGACTCGCGTGTTTCGCGCGTTCCGAGGTGAGAAGTGCGGACGTAGAAAGGACGACTAGCCGATCCCGGCTACCTGCCGCGCGACGGGGAAGCATTTTGAGGTAGGTTTTGAACTGTCTGTCTCCGGCACCGCCGGGTGCCTTTCGAGGATGGTGGCAATTTGTAGAAAGGAGGAATAATAAAGTTCGCGATTCCACTTTGATGTTCGATAATAATAATTCGCGCGTATTCGTACTGGATTCCGCTTCGGCAATTGCGCGATGATTGTTATTTCCGAGAGGCGGATTATCGCCGCGAGCTTGGACCGCGCTCAACTTCGGTTCCATTACGTCGACTCGATAGAATAAAAGACGACCGGTCTTCCGTCGGGAGTGCGACCGAACAACGGTAGCGCCGATATCTTTGTTTAGGAAAATATATTTGTTTGAAAAGTGTCTTCGTCGAATGCGAACGGATTGTCGAGTGAAAATCTTCGAACCGCGATGTTTAAACCGCGTTTTCGTCTTCCTTTTTATCGAAGTGACTCGATTTTGATCGCGCGGCGGTTTTAAATATTTGAAAAAATGTCCGAGCTCGGCCCGTCCGGGCGCGGCGAGCCGCCAGCGCCGGCCCCGCCGCGCCGGGCCCCTTCGCGCGCGGCCTGTCGGAAATGAACCGGCGGCTAGTCTCGCTTTTTCTAATCGGTCCCGCGATTTTGCGTAACGATTTCTCGCGCGGGGGATCTTATTTGTTACATCTCCCACAACCTGTTTCGGCGGAGGTTTTTTTTATTTTGTACCTTGCCTCGCCTACGATCGGCCGGGCTTCTCGAACAAATATGACGATTCTCAGATTGTCGCCGCGGCCACCCTCGCCCCTCACCCTCGCTGGTGTGCGCACTCCCATATTTATGTCGGCTAAATTTGGAAGTGACGGGGGAAGAACTAATGTAAAGTGAAAGCGATGGAACTGCGGTGGTTATATTGATGTGTGAGGAGTCTGTGTGACGGAAGCAAGGAAAAAACTGACGATGAATACATGGAGTGTCGGGCGAGTAAGAAATGAAGATACTCGCGCATAAAAAATATCCTTTGCGTTGTCGAGGTTTTCGTTTCCCAACGTTATCCCAAACTTGATAAATTAAATTGTTTTAATAGAAAAAAAAAACACCAAACATTATTTTTGGTAAGGTACATACAAATAAATAAAAAATTGAATTGTAAACATTTTCCAACATTATAATAAAATATTATATATATATATTATTAATTAACTAAAAAAAAAATCTTATCGAGAAAACTTTGTCATATGTTTTGAAGGTTCATCCACGTACAGAATACACTCAGCAGTGAGGTCTTCCATTTATAATTAATTATAATTAATTACTTTAAAATAATTTGAAAACAGTAGACGGTAGTGAGGTTGATGACATACACACCTACCATGTTTTTGTAATTTATTATTATTTTGCGCTAATAAGATTAGATCACAAGTTTAGCACACAGTCCGCATATTTTTTTTGATGTCGTGATTTTGCCTCATACGCGTTTCGTAATTTGACTTGTGTACTTTATCATAAAGAAAACTTGCGCGTAGCTTGTGCGAGATCTTGCGTGCAGTTGTCTGATCACAAAATTTGATCCTTATGGTGCTTCGATGGGAATACATTACTTTAGCAAGTATTAATTTCCACGCATACAGATACAGAATTTCAATTTGCCAGTAATAACATTTATTACAATAACAAATAATTATAAATACAATCATGTCCGCCATACTAGGTGAATATCACGTCTCATTTACACTTTGTGTACAATCTTGGGAATATAATACGTGCAGGTAGAGTTTGTGTTAAATTTTGGAAATAAAATATGGACAGGTAGACTTTGTGTACAATTTTGGGATTAAGTTCGTTAGCAATCCTTCAACTAACGAACTTAAATGTTAAATTATAAATTAATTTGTTAATTAAATATTTTGTCATACATTCTTACCTACCTCA